>JAOBAS010000007.1:35424376-35452942 GCA_025311575.1 Elanoides forficatus | reverse complement strand
GAGTAGCAAGGAGTCATCATGGCGATTGCTTTCATACTTTTTACAGTATTTGTTCCATTTCATAGCTAGGAAATACCCTTTTTTGATGTGGACACAGTTTGAAGTGTCAAAATAAAGAGGACATATGGGGATGGGGGAAATGACAAATACTGTTTAAAGACATTCCATAATGCAGCCTATGATTTTTGCCAAAAATAAATGGTTAAGCCTGACAAGCACAGAGGTACCCTGATGCCATCACTACCAAGCCAACCATTATAGCAGCTGTAATAGTGATATGCACAAGCCTGATACTGTTAAATTTTTGTAAGTAAACGAAACAATCTTGTCGCTCCTCCTCATTTACTGGGGTTTAAAGGACAGCCAAAGGTGTTCCTTGCCTTGAGAGTGTGTACAGACGTACACCAGCATATGCAAGTGGTCAGTCCTCAGCCCACTGTGGGAAGCACTGTCAAGGGCAAGGTCTCTGGCTGCAGGTGACTGCATGCAAGTCTGTTGCCTGCAGCAGAAGTGGACATGACTCAAACAAACGCAGATTTCAGAACAGATTTCAAAACTTCAAAACTCATTTTTTGAGGAGCTATCAAATTATCTTTGCCTGCGGTAGGAATTTTTTTGTCCAGGCATTTCTTACATTGACTTTAATAATGAACAACATTAAAAAAAAAACACAACAAAAAACCCCAAAAAAACCAACACAAAACTGAAATGGCATCCTTTTGTTGTTAAAGAGATAAAAATAAACTTTAGTGTCTAACCTACTCCCTAGAGACTAGAGGATGGCATCCAAGTATTGCTAGGGTATGACAACTGAATCAAAACAGTTTTCACCCATCTGATAAACTTAATTTCTACTACGGGAGATTTTCAGTCAGACGACCTGGTGAAGTAAGCCACTTCCATCTATGTCTTATAAATCAAATTTAACCTCTGATTGCCCAGTTAAATCTCTTCTCTCTCCACAGCTGTATTTTTCTACTTAAAGAAGCAGATGATAAGACAACAGATATTGGTGGGCTACATGATGTTAAACAGGTGCTGTATGTCATGCCAGCCATTTACGTAGCTGGCCTTAAACTGTGAAAATAATTTTCACTTAGGCTTAAATATAAATTCAGTCAAGTGATCAAATTGAAGAAAAGCATAAAATGATTTGCTACATGAATATACTAGGTTGGTCCATTTCCTAACTGCCAAATCAAATACTTGACAAGGGTGATTTACTTTTTAGTATTTACAACTGTATACACTGGGATGGGTTTTTTTTGTTGTTAGAGGTTTAGTGAAACTTTCACCGATACCAATGAACCAACAATAATTTCCCTTTGGCAATGCACAGTGAAATGCTACTTGCAACTGCAGTGGCATAATCCAAGTTGAAGTTCCTCCCTCTTTTTTGGATCTTCCCTCCCCCCAGGTAAAATCCTGAGAACAACCCACAGCAGACATGACGAGACATATACAGTGCATTGCTGAAACTCTGAATCATGGCCTTGCTATTGAATCTACACCTGTATTACATTCAGAAAGTCTCGCATTTAAAGAAAAACAAACAAAAAGGATACAATTTAATGTTTCTCACAGTTATAGCTTTTTTCTTCCCATACCTGCTAAAGCAAACAAAAAACTGAAAATTCTCTGCACTTCAGTCCTGAAAACAGAAAATATAACCTTTTACTTGTGATAGTACAAGCAGAATAACAAAACAAAAAAAATTTTCAAGTTGTACTCTAAAACTATTTTTCTACTGGAGCTCTATTGTACACATAAAGTTATGTATTTCCAAATGCATGCCAAGACAATCGCTTAGCTACACTCGTGCGGGTCATTTCAGTGACTTTAACAGACCGGTATTATGTATGATGAGTAAAAGAAGCAGGAACTGAGCGAGTGATGTAATTACAAATACATACAGCTGGCTAGAAACATTTTGAATATAATTAAGCTTTGAGACATTATGCCAGCCAAGATGTTAATAACCGTGAAAAAAAAAAAAACCTGTGGGCCTGTGGGTGATTTTCATACTTATCAAAATAAGGAACTGTTGAGAACCATTAATAATGTGGGTAAATGCTGTCTAAGCTTCCCACACTCAACTCTGCCAATAAGCTTTAATTTTCAACTGCAACAATCCTGCTATTCCAGTCTGAAGCTCCTCCAGAGCAGAGATATTTAATCAAGTTACATTGGAAACTTGCTCTGCAACACATTAAACATAGAAAGATCAATATGTAACACCAATTTTTACCTGTTAGGCTTGCCTGGACCAAGATTTTCAACAGCTTAAGATGAACCCACATTAAACCTTAGCATAAAGAATACTTCTAAAGCAGAAGTTAGCATTTTCACATAAAAGTGTAGAGTGAGAGCCTAAAAGGAGCCTTGAGAAGCTGTGGTATAATACTATTTGCTATGAACAGTGGGAGACCCTATACTTGTGAAAGAGCAGAAACTCTTTTTATTCCTTACTCTTGAAACACTGCACAGATTCACAAAGGATCAAGGAAACCTGGAGACAAGCACCTTCTGCCACCACACTGCTATAAAAGCTCATCTGCATCTCTTAAAGGTTGCTGGTATGTGTAATTAAAGGTAACACTTCCTCTTCTAAATAACATACCATTTCTTAAGAGCAGATATACGAACATATAGTTTGTTTTCTTATTTAAGTAAATAAATTAGAAAAAAATCCTGCAGCTGTCGTCTCATTTGAGACACTGGCTATTCCAATTATTTATAAAGAATAAATCCCACAAACTTCAATATATTTATCCAATGGGTTCGTATAAAGAGTGTTTCACTGACCTTCAAAGTCCACATCCCCAACTAATTTGGTCTTTCCTGTAAGAGGATCGTGGATATGGTTGATGCCTACGTCAATCACAGCTGCACCTTCTTTGACCATATCAGTTGTAATCAACTTTGGGATACCTGGAATCATCAAGATATATTCGATTAACATGGCCAGGTAGTCTTAGATCATCAGTTTCAAATTATATCATGGGCCATGCATGCATGTGTAGGTATGCACAAAAAGGAGGATAATTCTTTCACTTCAATTTTTCTTGATACATCACACACAGAAAACAATTATTCCTCAGTTTCACACAGTTTGTAATTATAAGAAGAAAAGGTGATATTTGTTCATTTTGACTAAATATTTCCAGCTAAACCTGTGGTCACAAACATAGTCAACATTATCTCAATGAAGGAAGTACTTGCTGGTTTGTGGCATTAAGTCCTTTTCATGGCATTTCCGAAGTAAAGCTGGACGATAAAGATACTCTGCAAGCCACAAGAAACCGTTGGTATTGTCAGAGATCTGCTGATCCAGAACTGTTGTCAACTGCTGGAGCGAGCCGTGTGTGCCACCTCCACATTTCCTTTTATCTTCATTTTTTTTAATATCTGTATTGGATTTGCATTACTCTTGACTTCTGAGTTCTTGTATACTTTACTTGTTAGCTGCATGCCATTTCAAGCAGTTACTTAAATAATGAACATGAACTACATGAAATACTACCGATATAAAAAAAAATGCTAGCATGGTGAGAAAATCTCATCTACGGTGCCACCTTATTTTTGACTCCTCTCATGCATAAGCAACAGATAAACAACAAGAAAAAAAAAATGGCCAGCTCAGATTTACCCATAATAAACAGCATCAGCTCAATCTGTAGGAGAGAAGCAACTGCCTTTCAAGTAGAACTTTCTCCACCTGATCTTCTCGTAAGCGAGCAAGAAAAATGTACTGGATGGAAAACCAGTTGGGTAATTGTACCCAGGTAAGAGGCTCCAGTGGTCCTTTATGAAAATAAAAGCGTGTGCAGAAGGAGTACCAAAGGGCCAGATGTTTGTTTATAATGTAACTAATGCGATGGTAGAGAACGCTTATTATTTAGTAGTGGCACAGGGTGCAGATGACAGAAGGCTGGAAAGAACCTTAAACAGATCAGCTTAGATTTTAAGCACCACTGGAAAAAAAGAACAAAGCATCAAAAATCATTGGTCATTCAACGGAGGAAGGAAAGACACCACATTTACATACAAATAATTACCCTTCATGAAGGCAAGACAGTAAACAACTGGTTAGGCAGTAGTTTTTCAAAAAAAGAATTTGGGATTAGATGATCTTAACACAGACAGACACAATCATGCTACTGCAAGACACATGTAGAAGCCCTAAACTCTTCAACATATGAGAGCAGCTGGGATACTATATTCTCCCTGTGAGTACTAGACTTCTCTTATCTGCCTCTTCCCGTCTCTATAGAACACCAAGAACAATGAGAATTATGAGGAAACTTTGCAAAGAATTAACCTTTTAGATCTCATGACAGCTTTCAAGGATATTAAAAGCTTTTGGCATAAGAAGAACAACTACACTTTTTTCCATGTCCATGATGGCCATAACACAAAATAATAGACTTAAGTTTGTTGCCCTTGCTGCACTGTGCAGAACTTCTTAACCACAAGAACAGAGGAACATTGAAGCAAGTAGCCCGAGGAGAGAATAAGGAGGTCTCTATCACTGGAGACTGAAAAAGCAGATTGAACTAGTATGTACAAAATACCACTGTTGGTGCACTAGTGTGGACTAGATGGGCTTACAAAAGACCATTTTCACCCTGTCTTTCTGCCATTTCCACACAGACGTAGCAAAGGGGGACCGGGAAGACCTCCTACATTCAAATGTTACCGATCCACAGAAAACACCACTCTGTCTCTTGTACTCCTTAGATAACAAAGCCATTGACATTTGGCAAACACATTAAACAAAATTTGTTCAAGGGAGGAGGATGGCAGCCTGAGACTGAATCTGGGAGAGCTAAGGCTTTTCTATGTTAGTTTCTACTATTACTACAGAAAAGAGAAAAAAAAAAAAAAAACCCAAACAAAAACCAAACCAAAAGTTGTGCAATGGGATTGGTTTTGGTTCAAGAAACACACTGGACTAATAAGCAATTTTAACTGTGTTACTAGTAACCCCAGTGTATAACACTGACCTTTCACAGGGGAGCTTCTACAAAACACCATGGCCTGCTACTTACAGAAAATTGGGAGAACTCCCTGCCCGATCAAAGAGGGCCCGGCCTCAGCACTACACACCTTCATCATCTCTCTGTGGGCTACATCTGTGTAGTGTCTGGGAGTAAGATTTTTTTGCCATTAAGAACCTCCAGCTAAAACAGAGTGCTGAAACAAGCCACCTCAGCTTTTTCATATGCACCCTATTTCTTCAGCACATGTAAATGTAAAGCACCTTGATATTCATCATGAAGGTGTTCAACAGTCAGGACCCAGAAAACCTAAAAGGTCACTTCAAGTTCCAGATAAAGAACTGAATCAATGGCTATATGTTTCCAGTCACCACAGCTGAGCTATCTATATACATAGCAAGGCACACCAAAACAGTTATTTAGGTATTGAAACCACTTAAGTATAAAAACGACAACTGAATTACACAGAAAATGTGACCCGAGTCTTACCAAAGGGGGTGGCAAACCAACATTTTCTAAGGCAGTAGTCCTGGACACTAAAAGTCTTCCACTTTGTAAAGATCACTGCTGCATGGGATTTCAAATTGCAGGTACTACCACACAATTACTTTGACGAGATCAGTCTCATCCCGCTTCCCCATTGTGCTGAAGCTAGAAGTAAGACTCCTATGGCATGCCAATAGCTCCACTTAAAGCACAGAAACGACCTCCCTTCCAAGAACAGGAGTTCAGTAGGATCCCTCTTTGCAGAAAGCTATTTTAATTACAGGAAAGGCTATCTTAGAACAAATATGCTAGCACTGTTTTACAAACAGCAGCATCATGTGTGACCAGACATCTGAAAGTTTATGCCTGGACAGTCTCAACAAGTGAAGCATGTTCTGGAATGTTAAGGCAAAGAAGCATCTGAAACCAAACTCACTGCATGCTATCAGAGAGCCCAGAGTATCAAGTCCTTACGCACCATCTGCATTAGCCTATCATACCTTAATTGCAGCGGTGGCCATCTTTTCTCTGTATTCACTTTAAATGACCTCCTAAATTTCTTTCCTACCTTGCAACCTCCAACTATAAAATTACAATTCACCTTGCTTCGTGAGCAACTGCATCAGTTCCACGTTCTCCGAAGAATGCTCATCCTAGTAATGGAGTATCTCCAAAGGGGGAGTCTAAGCTCCCCTCTCCCCACCAAAGCAGCTTCCTCTCCAGAGGAAAGAAGAAATAACAGGAAAAAACCCAAATCCATATGGTTTGAGACTGTAGTTTTATTGGAGGCAAGCACTGGCATACAAGGGCTTTGGCTTCATTTAAAGTGCTGGATCACAGCCAGTTAGTCATTTAGATACAGGCAATACAAGAACCTTCTTTGCTCTCCATTTCTCACTCCCCCATAGGACACAAGCTTGAAACTCTGCTTCTAATGTTGAGCAAGCCAAGACCTCAAATTCTTTCCTATGCCATTTGATAACATCTGGCTGCATCTACTTCATCACACTCTTATGCAATCAATTGCAAGCTGGCTGGTAATTGGATAATGCCTCAGCCTTATGGGGGTAAATGATCTATGTGTGATAGGGATGGAAGCATATTAACGGAAGCTGCACAGTTACACCCTTTGTAAAATGGTTTGATAATACGCCAAATACTTAATAGCAACAAATGAACTAACCCCCAAACCAAATGAGCAGATCTATTTACTTAAACCTACTTTACATACCAAGTAGGAAGAGATAAGCGTTAGAGCAGCTATTCCTAAAATGCACTGACTGAAGAATGTGGGTAAACCTTTCATTGTAAGTTTTTGTAGAAAATGCAATTCCTATACAAGAGGACCACAGATCACGTCCTGAGGGATGGCACAAATACTCCCAGAAGAACTTCATCTGGCATTTGGCACCCCCGTTCCTTCTCCTCTTTACCCCTTCTCCAAACCTAGCAAGCAGATGAGTCTTCTCTCTCAAGGCAGACTGGAAAGCCAAGACAGCAGAAGCAGCAGGTTGGCTAGTCAAAGACTTTCTACTGCCTCCATCATTGCCCTGGAAGTACTGTGGTGGCTATACAAGCACCACAAGTAAAGCTACACTTATTATTCTACTGTGGGTCTGGGCCGATGGCAAAAAGAACAGACTCCATGGGATGTCTGTCGAGGCAAAGATAGCGGGCAAAGATAGGAAAGGCTGCGGCGGCATGAGAAGTGCTGGGCATGCTTAGGAGGAAACATTATGCTTCGGCTAGAAATGCAAAGACTGTGTGCTACTGAAAGAGTTTAGGAAGCTCCAACTGGAAGCAGAGATACAGACGTTAGGGAGGGGAAGGCTGGACAAGAGCAGTGTTGTTGGAACTTATGATGCAAGGAGTTGGGTGGGAATTGGAGAGAAGGAATTAACAGCATGGGCAGTCACAATCAAAGTAAGCAGGAAAACTGGGGTCCCAAGGCTCGGGGTGAATGAGAGACAACATATGAAGATGGGTATTCTCAAACTCAAGAGTAAAAACAGAAGCACCTGAAGTGTTACAAAAGCCATGAATGCAAGTGAACAGAAAACTCCTCAGAGACAGAGTACCACATCAGAATGAACAGACTCACTGCAACAAGTCACCAAACCGGGAGCCAGAATGCAGATGGCCCTTCCGAAAGTGTTACAAGGGAAAGGGAGAATGAGAATAGGAATCTTGCTCTTACATGCAGACACACACGAAAAGCTCTTTTCTATTTGCACATCTTGTACAGTGGCCTACGACAGCAGCTGTTTCTACCTGGCAGGGTAGAAGTCACCTTTTTTGCAACACTCACTGAACAGGTCACGCATTTCCACAGAATGCGTGATCCCAAAGGTACAATGTGTGCAGATCTCAAGTAACAAGAGGAACCTTGGAGGTATTCCACCTTTCTTAAGTGTAATCTTCCCTAAAGCATCCACTGGGGCAGGGCTGCAAACTGTTTGCACAATCTCACCCTAGGTTTTTTCATCATTCCAAGTATATGTCATGTTGTGTAATGAGTGTTGTATCATGCTCCTGTTACAAATGACATGAGGAAAATAACGTGAAAAACAAACAGCTGAATTGCTACTGAACCATTTAACTACAGGCATAACTGATGACAACCTATGTTCAGTATAAAAATCAGAAGTGATGATTAAATTGGAAGCAGTGAATTTGGATGAAAAGTTACTAGTTGATTTCCAGTTAGCACAGACATTACTATCTTTCATTCGCAGTGCGTGAATTCTGGTCAGGCCCACAGTTGAGTAATCACATGTGAGACAACTGAGCTGGTTCTTGTTCCTGACCTGGCATGAGAAAGAGATAGTGCAGTTAAGCCCTGAAGGAAAGGACATCTCACTTAAACAGGAAGTGTTGAGCTTTAGACAGGCACTTATCTGTCTTCATCTAGAAAATAAGCAAGAAAGACTTTGGTCTTGAGGATGATGAAGAGGGAGGAAAGGAGTAGAAAAGAGGAAAGACACAATCCTCTTGTAGTCCTCCAAAATGGTACGAGAGAAGGAGGATATCCTGAGCTATGAAGGGACACAGAACTTCACCACGGTTTTTAGTAAGTTGGATTGTTTGAGTTTGTCTTTTCAAATTAATTCGTATTTCTATTTATAATACCTGTAAACAAAAAGCAGATGTTGCTCAAAAGCAGAGTTCTGCTTGTTTCTTTTTCTAGACTAGTCAAACTGCAAGTATTTCACTCTACATTGCTTTAAGAGTATAGCCACTGATCTTTCAGACCCCTGCCTTTAAGCAGTTACCCTTTTCTTCCTCTTTACATGATAATTGTAAAAGAAAAAAAAACCAAACCCAAACTTCAGCCATTAATAACATTTGTTACCAAACTACCAGTTAATTTGGCAAGGTTGCCCTTAATTCTAACAGCAAGGGAATGATACCATTGTTTCATGAATGCAGCCTCCAGCTGATTTAGAGAAACCCTCCTGTCAAAATTTAAATGACTCACAATTTTTGCACTGCACAGAGAATGTTTTAATTTACATAATTATACCTGTATAAACTATGCACTGACAGGTTCCCAATCTTGAGTTCACTCTAATGTCTCCCTAAGGGAAAGGTGTCACATGTGACGAGAAACAGTTTATGAGTCTGCAAATGTGAAGGGCAAGAACAAAGAGCCAAATCACTTGCCCTTCTTACAACAAGAAATCCTACTAACTGCAACACCCTCAGCAAGCATGAGCACCAATTATTTGGTGAAATGTGAAATAGCTAGCAGTGCCACCAACACAGACACCAAAGTCTACTTTTTAGGTTTTAAACGTTGTGATTGGAATATTAACAACAACTATTATTACCTGCAGCTACTATTACAATGTCAGCCAGTTGTGTATGGATCTTGAGCTGCTCTTTCGGCGTGTATCTGTGAGTAATGGTCACAGTAGCATCACCTGAAATGTAAGAGATTATCAACTAATTGTCACATATAAAATGCCTGTATAGCATTTACTTTCAGGTGCAAATGACTTTGGTACATTAACAACAGTACAGATGATCAGCAGATTTGCCTTGGGATGCATCATTTATTTCAGCATAGGCAGAATGCTCACAACACTTGCTGTTCACACATATAAAAAAACATTTATTCTTAAAAATTCTCACAGGATTAATTCATTTATACACTATGGACTAACTTATTCCTTCATCAGCTTCATTATTTTTAGTGGAATTACACAGAGCAAACCCAGCATGGAATCCAGCATCTACCTTACTAAGCACAATTTGTATAGTGTGCCATAAGACTCACTTGATTGTCACAAACTAAAGCTTCAAGTACAAGATCACCACGTTTGGATCTCTGTCCTCAACTGCGTTTTTCATTCAGCTGTCCTGAAGCTCCCTAGATGCTTCCTTTGACATTCTGTTGTGTAACAGGAAGGAAGACCAGAGTCTTCACTGTACCTGTGACCAAACTTTGTAACAGCATTTACCTTGAGTCAAAGTTTGGTCTGTGGCCCATGTTTTTGACAGATTTTGAGTGCTCAAGGAATAATTGGTAATTCAAGTTCAGTGAAATGGCACTATTTCTGACTGATATTCCCTCTCTCAAGAATTAACACAGCTGATAATCTGGCCAACAACAGGAGCTGACAACTGAGGCTCTTGTCTTTGTAGGGCCTGATTGCACAGGGAACGACTCTAGTAGCTACGACAACAAGGACACTCCCGGGCCAAGGGTCTTAGCTTAGAAACCCTGCAGACCAATAATTGCATGCAAGGGTCAGACAGCAAAATCCCTCTTTTCACTGGAACACTACAAGACTTCAGAGAGGCATTCTTGAACATACCTGTGGAATACAATCAACAGCAGCATCGGTATTTATAAAATTCCGATTGCATGGATCTGTGAAGGCTTATCACCATAACCACTTAAGGAATCAATATATCCATTGCATATATTCTTCCACACACTCAAAGCATTCCAAGTCATCACTTCTATGTAGCTCAAATGCAGCGACAAGAATGGAAAAGACTGCACAAAGAGGTGCTCAGTTTTTTGCAGGTGTCTTACCATCTCTTATATCTCCTGATAAAACAAAAACAGCTGAACCCTTACTTCACACCAGAGTAGGAAGTGTTTGAAGTTATCACAAATACAAGCACATATCCTTTTAGGTAAACTCAAAAGATCTGGGCCTGCTCCTGCATGTATCCACATTTCTTGGCAAGAAGCTACAAATAAACCCTCCTAGTAAGGCATGAAAAATGTGCTGTTTGATGGAGATACTGAGGAGAGACCACTACACACAGAACAAACTGTCATGGGGATAGGGACTGAAGTCTCATACTGCATCCAACAGCAAGTGTGGTGATCCCTCAAGGACTGCCGAAGAAAACAGCAAAGGTAACAGCTATCGGAAGAGACTCCTCCCAACACTCTCCCTGTGAACTACTCGTACTGCACAGTGTTCAGGTGTTACAATTCCCCATCTCCACCTTCCAATCATTGCAGACTCCTAAGCCACATTATTAACCATTAAACTAAAAGTTTTTGCCATCTCAGACATTACCACCACATCTGCTTCCTCTGGAATGTGTCTGACTGATCTAATCTGTGTCTCTCATCTCATTAACTCTCCTCCTCAAGCATCTCATCTTCAGGCTGTCTGTTCCCCGACTTCTCTGCTCCTTCCCCTCATCTTTGATCCCTCTTCTCCTTCAATCTCCATAGCGTATATCATCTCCTCAAAGAGAAGCAGATCAAGACATTTTGAGATAATGAGAACAGAAAAGTGCAGATATGCATAAGCAATTCCAAAAGGGGAATTGCCAGAAGTTAAAGTCTCTCACCAACTTTCTGTAACTTCCCATGCATTTAACTGCATCATGAGCTTAGACAGGTAACTGTCTTAAAAACATCCCCACAGTAACCCTTCTTGTGATAGCAACATCCTGGTTAGGACATAAAGCCTGCATGCCAAAATTCCTGCAGCTTTCTTCCTTGAATACCTTTGGGATAATGAAATAACAACTCATACAGACAAAACAATGGGAACGGGACTGAAATATTACTCATTGATACTCCTCATGTTGCCAGTCTAAAGCAGTACGTCTCCAGCTGCTGATCCATTTGTATGTAGACCACACATATACTCTTTTGAGTGAGCAGCATACAGGCTGTGTAGATGGTTAGAGATTTCCTTCTTTGGAGGTCTCATTCTCCAAACATGTTAACAGCAAATCATTTTTTTCCCTGCAGAAGAACCATACCTATTCTTTGATGCGACACACTTTCCTTTTCTTGGCTAACACTCTATCAATCACACTAAAAATTAGGGATTCTCTGAAGGGCCACCCTCCACACATGAAAGGCAAACAGACTTATCGCAGGATTCTGGAAAGAAAGGATTGAATAAAACAGAGGAGTCTTCTGATACCTATTTTAAGCAAAATAAAAAGCATGTCTTGCCCAAAATCACAATAATTACTTCAAAAAATATATACATAATGAGATTCTTTTGTCCTCTTATCCTGTACTCAGCAGAAAGGCTGAGAAAAACCAATGGATAAAATCCAAAGTTACAAATATTCACACCTTGTGAGAAATAAAATCAGTGCTATTTTCCCATCAGGATTTTAGTGAGGAACGTGTCTGTAGTAAGCTCCTAAAACCACGTAATTTCTTTCACTACTAAAAAGGAAAGGAGAAGAAGGAAAAAAAAAAAAAAAAAGAAAAAAAAGTCCCTTCAGAATAGCAATCCAGAAGCTTACAGACACCTCAGAAAGGGCAGGTTTTCCACTTATTTGTGATCATGCCAAAACAGAAAATAAACAACTATTTTTACACTGGTACTTCTGCTGAAAGAGGAGGAATATATACTTAGCTATTAGGATTTTAAGATTCTGAATGATACTGCTGAGTCAATTCACTACCTTATAAAGTAGAGACAATCTCTTGACCTGCCTACACAAAATACAACTTGTTTTTGTAAGGGTTCAGATAGTTTTCCTATCTGATCAGATATTGCCACCTGCAGGACATCACAATTTCTACATACAAAACATTACAGATGAAAACATACCCCAGCTTTTCAGTTTTGTTCATAATCTGTAAAAAACCAACTAAAACATACAACAAAAACAAAGAAAAATAACAGTATCACACACACGCTTTGCATCACTTCTCAATAAAAACTATTTAATCAAATCAGCCCAATTGCTAATAAAACCCTATCCTGACTGATACAACCTAAGAAAGTTCTTTTTCAGCACTTAACTGTAAGTCTTGTCTGGTCCCCATCCTCCTGAATAAGAAAAAACAAAGAAGAATAAACGAAGCTTCCAATTCATTTGTATTAACAGGTTAAAACTGTTCTAAACATGTACTTACGAAGAAAGCCTAGCTTTGTTTGGAAAAAAATAAAATTAGCAACTCCGACTTGCAAGCGATTTTCAACTCCAAAACACACTTCATCTAGAAACCCAACACACTTGCTAAAGCTACCTCATCTAGCATCCTGACAGATGTCTCTGATCCTAACACACAAATTTTGCCCTGCTATTAGATGCCAAGAAAACAGGTGGAAAGGATTATTCCATTCAAGCTACTATTTTTAATATATTTACATTTCCAATCTTTCTTTTAGCTCCACTTCCTTGATTTCATTATACTTCAGCTCTATGCATTCTCTTTCACTGTCTATCTCAGCTTTATCTCAACTGCCTTCAGTTTCTTCTCTGTCACAATACATCCAGAAATTCTGATAACCACTGAGGTAAAGCTGAAACCACCGCCTAGCCCACCTTCCCTTCCACACGCCAACCAGGTTGGCTTTTTGCTTAGAGCAGAAGCAGAGAATAAAGCTAACTGCAGAAGACCAACCACATCTTCAAGGACAGCCCAATCTGTGAGTCAAGAATGAAAACTATGCTAGACTACCCCAACTACAAAAGTCTTTATCACCATGTACATGACAAATACATACTTAATGTTAATTTATTGTGAAAGAAGTACAAATGTTCTTTTGTTTTCTCATTGCCAGCTGCTTTATGCTATATATTACCACTTGGCAGGCTAGAAACAAGAAAAACTACCTTAAAAATAAATCCATTTCTCTGGAAGAAGCAAAGACACCTTCAATGAGTTAACTTTGTACATCTAGATTCCAGTGTCACTGTCAGTAAGGGACTATCCACATGTTTTTCTGTCCCTACATAGAATACTTGACATACATAGCATCAATTGCAATGCCAGTAAATAGGGCTGCCAGTGAAGTAATGTGTAATATGGAATCAGAGCATAGGCAGATGACCGTGAAGCACAACAAACTTCATTCGTAGGCCAACGAACTGATGGACTAGCCCACCAAAACAAGTCATGCTACCAGGCGGTCAAATAAGAACTACGAAGCCAGGACACAAGTGAACAAAACTGAGCCACGGATCCACCTAACTCAAAAGCTGAAAGCTATAAAACAGTATTTAGTTACAGCTAAAAAACATCCATGCAACTACTACGGGTTTTGTAACAAGCTCCTGAAAGAATCACGGGTCACTAAGTCTCCTCATTTCCAACTGAGAAACATGCAAGTAGTATGCAACATAACTGTGTTGTATAAAGCCTATTTCAAACACCAAACTGCATTGCCAGTAATATATATAACCCGGTATTTGCAGCAAATGGCAAAAATACTACTAATTTTCATGGGAATGGGGATGAGACCAGAACTATGCACTAATGGTAATTACAATTCAAACACTGAGAGAAGTTTCAAATAGCAACTTTCCCACAGAGGCTGAATGGAAAAACCAACTCTATGATTACTAAGAAGCTTTAAGTGTTTTATTATATTAATAACAGATTTCACTCCACTCCTATTAAATATGCCTGGGATTAAACATTCATGTTTACCTCATTTGCACACAACACCGTGGAAGTTTCTAACATCAAAATGAAGTTGCAAAAGGACAGTATTCTGTTTGAATTATATTTGTTTTTCTTTCTACAGCACAATTATAGCAGCATATGCATGCTTCTGTAATTAGAATTACTTAAAAATATTTCCATTACAACCCCCAATTTCCAGGGGGATATAAACTGCACTGCAGAAAAATCCCCCAGGCCAACATGTAATATCATAGAGCTTATACTGAAAAGTTACTTTGTTGGTCATTTGGATATTTTCATAATCACCACCTAACTAACATAGCACAACACAGGAATCGTGTCATTTTTTAAAAATATATATGCATATATGTACATGTGCATCTATTACGTGTGTGTGCATGCACATGTATGAAAAACTTGAAATTAATATTACATAAGGATGAGGATATGGCATATAACTATATTACTTTGTATAAACATCACATGAACCTCCGCAGCTCTTTAAGGTCACACCATCAGGTATTATCCTCAATGTTCAGTGCTAACCATGTTTAAGCAGTAGCTTTTTCAAATGGAGGACAAAATGGTGATATAACACCAGATAAAGTCGAGTCCAGAAAGTATCCCCTGAGAATACAACAGGAAATATATTAGCAAATTTATTTCCTTGCTCTGGTTGCAAATATTGTACAAGACACAAAAGCTTTCTTTTTATCTGAATCCTCTGGTCAGCTTTATATTAATGATTTCACAAATGGAAACATTAAAACAACATTCATGGACTTACCTCCAGGCCTTTCATGCTCTCCATCGGTATGTAAAAGCATTGAAATAGGCATTCCAACATTCTTAGATCTTCCTGCTACAACAACATTTTTTCCAAATGTTTGTATTCCTTACAGAAAAAAAAAATCCACTATCAAAAAGAAATTACATTAACTGTTTTGATACACCTAAACCCTTCTTCTCAATCCCCAAGATATAATTATTTGCTGTTGTGGACTGCTGACATCAACATGACTTGAAAATCCACAAGGCTGAACTTGAGGGATGAATCCACAAAACAACTTCCAGCTTTCACCTTAAGACAATCAAAACTGGCAACTTATTCAGGTTACCTGAATCACCCTTTGGAGGGACTTAATTTCTTTTCTCTGACCACAAAGGAAATGGAAGCTCTTATGTCTACCAATAAGAACATGTATATTATACTTATAAAATGACAACTATTGAACACGTATGCATTCTTTTCCCCGTCGAATAATGAATGCAATGTTCCGGGTTTTATTCTTGTTTCCTCCCCTTCCCCCACAAGAACTTACGCATTCAAATCTTCTATATGATAAATAATCAGGAAGTCAGCAATATCACAGAAAGTTCCTTGTAACATTATAAAATGCCTAAAATAAGTTACCAAAGTGTTTCACTAAGTATTCTACATGGACTACTGTCTACACTTAATTAATAGTTATGCTGCTGGCAAAAGATCTCATCTATCTGGCACCTCCTTACTATTTAGATTAATCCTCTAAATGTTTGTTCTTCAATCAGCCCAATACATTTAGATAACCTACACCTTTTAACTCACACCTAATTTAATCTTTCATTCTTCTTCCGAGATAAAGAGAGTTTCAAGACAGTTCAGTTTCTTACCTGTCCGTTTTATAATTTCCCACACAGCAGCAGCAGTGGCAGGTATTATAGAAGGCTGATCAAGACACAGGCGTCCAATATTCATAACATGAAATCCATCCACATCCTTTTCAGGTGCGATAGCATTACAAACTGTTCGTTCATCTATGTGATCTAGAAAACACATTGATTTCAAATTACAGTTCTTCCGCTTGTCAGGTGTCATCAATACTATCTGAATAATTACACAGAGAAACACACAAGTTTGGTCTAGCTAGGGTAATTATTATTATTCATTATGAATAAACTACACTCCCCCTCTAAAGGCAACAGTTACAATTTCACCTTTCAAAGTCATCTACTGAAAATTCATTTTGTGATGCTGCCAATACAACAGATTCAGTCAAAATATGAGAGTCCGATACTTACCTAAGAAGGATGACTTAGTAACTATAAAAATAAATGTTTAAGCAAGACACTTCAGAGTCACATCTGCATTCTGGAAGTGTTAATTATCAAGTGGCTCAAAAAAACCCCAAAACATAGGAGAAAAGTTATTGTGCATGTTACTTGTCTCTAAGATCACAAAGAAAACACGACCTAAGTTTTAAACAAATCTACAGAAACCCTAAGCTGAAATAACTTTGCAGGTCTAGCTTTGATTTTCCATTTTACAACACAACCAGTTTTAGTAATTTGCTAATCATTAGGACCAAAACATAACCTGCTTCACTGGAAAAACTGTGAGAACGCATAAAATTGTTTAATATTGATGAGTTCAAAACAGTAAGTATGGCTTAAATGAAGATACCTGCACATAATTTACTATTCTTATCTATTCATAATGAACATTTTTCATATGCACTATTGATATAGGATAGGTCTGCAACTGCTTAAAGCTTATATTGCATAAACATTCATACTGACTATGAAAAAAAAATATGCATGAGCCAGTCCTACCTCTGCAGAGTTACAAACTCAAGTATAAAGCTTGCATATGTAAAGACACTCCAGAGGAACAGCTCTGCAAAACATCCCCATACTGACCCAGAAAGCAAACTTTGTTTAATAAATGTATTTACCCAGTGGTACCTCAGTCACAATTTTAGAATCATAGAATAGTTGGGGTTAGAAGGGACCTCTAAAGGTCATCTAGTCCAACCACCCTGCAATGAGCAGGGACATTGTAGTCTATCGCTTCATTGTTTAATAACATCCCACACTGCTTCCAGGATTACTCTTCCAGCTTTACTTCCATGTCAGAACAATTATTTTTTTGCATCTTTTCTATAATGATACAATGCCCATTCTAAGCTAGATCACTAACAGAACTCTGCGACTGTGAGGCAAAACATCCCCATGTCCAATTCAGGGAGCATAATGGGATGTTTAAAAAAGCCAAATAAAGGGAAATGAGTGTAGAATACAAAATTCAGACAATCCCAACAAAACTATTTTATAGACATATATAGGATGTTTGAATTCAGTAGTCAACTAGCTCTAGTTAGGTATTTTGTGATTTTGCATTAAAAGGAGCCAGCTAATTAAAAGATATCATGAATGTTATAAGACTTAAAAATTGGTAATCTTTTGTTAAAGGCTTTTCACTTAAAAAAACCCTGGAGTTAAACCAGACTGTTACGATTTACAATTTAATTCTCCATTTTCTGATGGGAGGAAGTTTCATTCTGAATCCTAATGAGAAATGTCTGTGGAAATTAACACATTAAGTACATTGATGAAAGTCTCTTATAAACGAAACTAGCTTAATCCAGACTAGAGGCAACTGTAATCTTGTTTTTATGTCAACTTGGGGAATAAAAAAAAAAAAAAACAAATAAGAAAGAAATTTGGAGTAACCTATTAAACAGTTTTTGCAAAAGAAAACTTGTTAACCTTAGGCAAAGTAGTTGCTCATCAAAAAAAAACTTGGCAGCCATGCTTTTCCTTGTGCCTGGGATAGGACAGAACACTGCTCTGACAAACCTCCTCACTACTGTCTGCTTTCAGCTTCTCAGAAATAGACAGATAATACATACATGTATGTAAAAAGGTAAGAAATTATGCTTCACGTGGATCTCCCCCCACCACCCTCCCTCAAAACTGATTGGCAGAATTTCAGAAAAGGGCACATAGTACCGGGAATAAACGCAGCTGCATATCTGGGGACAAGTAGGCTGACATGGGTCTGAGAAAAGAGGATGTGGACACCTTCCATTCCTCATCGGAGACACTGCTAAAACACCATCTTGGGCAGGCCATGCCCAAACAAACAAAACCAATTCAGACTATACTGTATAGACAGTTACTACGTTACTTAATGAGTATATTTTATTTGCCTCAAGAAACGTATTGTCCTGGTTTGTTTCCACTTGACTGCAGATAGCCTCATTTATTTCCACAGGAACAAAATCATTTAAGTATGTTACTATCAGTCTCATAGAACGTGCTTAGCCTCTTCTCAACTGATATTCATACAAACTTACTTGCTGTCCTTCCAAGCTACTCTCCATGCCGAGTTCCCCTCTGCATTCACCCTTTCACTTGTTAACCAAACTTGCAAGGTGACACCAGGCATGACTTGCCCAGCTACTCTGACATGCACACAGAGAAACCCTGATTTACAAAATAAACAACATGTGCCTCTAATGTTGACATATGAAAAACAAAGACTGGTTTTCAAAAGGGGAGACTGATGAAAATAAAAATGTAGCACAAAAGGGATTTGAAAACATACCATACAGATCAAGAAATACAGACACGGAGCAAGGAGGAAGCGGTTCAGCAGCAGCACTGAGCTACCTGGAAATAATTTTGAGAAGCTATACTGAGACACTGCTATGATTTTAACAGTCAGTTCCACCAAAGCAGGCCGCACTTAGGCTGGCACGGTCTTTCACAACAGAGGGACATCATGTTTGTATTCATTTGTCTCGTACTTCTTTGCTGCTCTACAACTAAGAAAATTTTGAGTTTTTCATATTCTATCTCAAATAAATATCTAACATTTCATAGCCATCTTACAGACAATTTAAAAAAGATACAGGAAACTCTCCACAAAACCATTACCACATCATAAGTAATGCACTCAAAAGGTGCACAGAAAGGAAGTTTTCCTCGGGCAAAGATGACAATCCTCAAAGTTAAGTTGCTCCAGCTCACAAAAGTGAAAGAGAACAAAGCTATTTTTTGCTTCTATTTTTATCCCAAGGTTGATCAAAAGCCACACCTGTGTGTGGTTTACTGAAAAAAAACCCAAAACCCCACACAATAACCTCAACTCTGGAATAAGCAGCCTCCACTGATAAAGTTTTTGCAACTTCTAGGCTTTGTCTCCTTCCATTACAATGCTTATCAGAAGAATTTTGGAGAATGAGCTAACTTAGCTTTCTGCCCCTCCATTTCTGAAGTTCTTTTGGGAGAAAAAAAATAATAAGGAATCAGAGTTATATCTGACATGTATTATGTAAAGAACTTTCTGAACATTTTCAGCTCATGATAACTTGCATATTTAACCTTACCATGCAAACAATGAAGTATCGTAAAAGTTCTGCTATTGATTAAATTACTCTAAGGTTTTTATTACGGCAGGCAACAGCCAGGCCTCAAAGTAGCAATTTTCAAAGGTTAGAGGAAGGTTAATCAGTCTTCATGCAGTTACTGTGACAGACATACCGTAGTTCTTGAGAGGGATCTTCAACCAATTCCTTAAGGGCTTAAACATTTAAGTGTACTAGCATCAGACATTTGAATTGACACAACCAGAATTATCTCCAGGGGTTTTTTTCTTTTCAAATGTTGAACAGGTTTAAATTCACTAAGTTTCAAGACTCAAGACTGTTGTTGAACTACGTATGGATGAAGGTAGACAGCTCAAGAGAAGACCGTAATGACCTGATATCCTCCTCATTAAAAAATGTATTTCTGCAAGCGGTACCTAACAATTTTACCAAATACCCACACAGGTAAGACAATTGACAAATGACACCTCCCATTGCTGGGGAACACAACAGTGGATTGGGAGTCCAATGGATGAGTTGGTTTCCCTTGCTACATGCTTCAGACAGAAAGATTTCCATCCCTAGGCTGTCAGTGCGCCATCTTTTGCATGAGTTCTTACTACTGCAATGGAAATTTGTTCCATTACCTGTTTCCTCTTATCTGTTCTTAGTGGGAGAGATGTTTGTTGAAAGTAAACCAACCACATTCCATCAGCTCCAGGTGTCCAAGATTGCAGCCTCCTTACTTGTATTATACTTCCACCTTGTGGCTAATTTTTTTCAACAAGTAGCCAATTTCAGTTAGCTTTCATACAATATGAAGCGCATAACTTCCTAACCTCGAACGCCGACATTTATTACAAATACAAACAAAACATCTCTTCCTGTGTAGCACTCAGAACCTGCCCGAATTTTTGATGTTTTGTAGATAGGAAAAAAAAGCAGTGATAACTGTCTGAAAGTGGAGACCAAGACTAGGAATAAGAGTGGAAATGAAGAGCTTAGCTAGAAACAAAGCTTCAGCTTCACCATTGTCAGAGATACTTATAAACAGTAAGCCCTGGAGTCCCAGCTAGTGCTAGAAACAGTGCCCATACATGCCAAAAAGACAGCTTTAGCCCTTCCGAGAGCATACAGTATAAACGTAAGATAAAAGGCAACACCTAGAAACACACAAGACAGGGGAAACGCAAAATGCCAACCAGTTTATTACAATGACTTTAGTAATTTAGGTGCCGCTGCATTAGGAAGCAAACAGTGGTTTAACTAAGTTGACGTATGTAGCTTTAGATAAAACCTGCAAGTTTTACCACTGCCAAAATACCATTTTGCCAGCTACTGTGAAGTGATATTTTAGTGAGATATTATTACAAATTAGGAACAGGGAAATAAAACCCAAGAATATAGTAGAAGCTTTCAGGACCTTAGCACAAAGCTCACCTGAAACATTAGGGACAGCACAGAAAACATGAACAAATGTTTAAGGCAAAACCTGGAATCACTGTGAGAAAGGCCGTAGCGTCATCACCTAGATAGCATAACTTGGCATAATATACGTGATGAAAATATGGCAAAGGCCTTGGCGTTCAAGACAAAATAGTGCAACATGTTAAAAAACAAACAAAAAAAAAAAACAAAGACAAATAAGCTGGATAAAGTGTGTGTGGAGGGAAATTCCTTGAAATAGCATTCTGACTGAACTTTAAAAAAAGGCAAGGTATGAAATGATTCTCACAATTTAATTTGCCTTTTTGTTTAAGATGAACTGCAGGCTAGTATACAACAAAAAATTTAACATCAAACTAATCCTTCACTATACACGTCCTCTTTCAAGAGCTTTTTATGTCACTAAGATACACTCGCAACCCAAAATGATAAAACTCTTTCCTCTTACATTGACTGTATATGACGAGCGAGACAAAAGATTTCACTTACCTGGGAGAGGTAGCTGAATTAATACACCGCTAACTGTTGAATCCTTGTTGAGTTTTACTGTCATATCTAAGAGTTCTTCCTGAGAAATGTCTTTAGGCCTCAGTATGACCTCACTAGACATGCCTGAGAAAAACAAAAACAGAAGACACATATTAGTATCAGGAAATTTATCTACAGACAGCTGAATCATTTAATCTAAAAATCTGTCCAATGCTTAATAACTGTCTTTAATAACCATAGAGGACTTGCTAAAAATTCTGCTTTCGCTGTCTGGTCTTTAATGCTGTATTTCTAGATGTCAAGTACAATCTTCCAATGAAACATACAGTAAAAAAAAATAATAAATAAATAAAAAATCTATAGTTGGACACAGTAGCTCCAAAATTAAACAACAGTTTAGAAATATTAAGAAAATAAAGTATGTAACTTTTCTACAAATGTGCTCTTGAGAATTACAATTAAAAACTGAACAGATAAAGCTACGCTAGCATTATTGGCATTTTATCTGATAGCTTTTCTACTTCTGTGGGACAAAAGTTGTTATTAGAAAAGAAAATTTTTCAAGTTACTTCACAAGATTGCAGTTTCACTGATAGCAACAACATTGAAGTTCCCTGTTTAGGCTATGATACTCTTTCATTTGGAGATGAGATGTTGTAGTGACTGGGCTTTATCCCAGATAATCAGTCAGTTAGCTTTTCTGTTCAATTTCATTATGTCTGAAATTTTGCCCTTCATATTCAGAGCTGTGAAGCCCTGGTTTTGCATTGGCTTGCTTGGCTCTACTGTGGACCTGAAGCATCCAACAGGACAGATGTTTCCATGAGATACAGCAGATGCACAGGAAGATTGACATTATAAACAAAAAGGCTCTTCTCAGTATCTTCCTGTGAAACTGGTTACTTAATCACTGTTGCCATCAATTCCAGGGTAGCAGGGTTTGCTACCACAGTTGGAGGTGGGCTGAAAAACCCACATATAAAAAGGCATCTAACAGGTACTGAGGAGGCAAGCTCTTAAGCAAATATTTCACATTCAAAAATAATCAAAGTGTCTTGCAGAAACAACTGAAAACTGACATAATTTCTCTCTGATTACCTTTATTCACCAAACATCTCAAAGCCAATTAAGATATTTAACTGTCAAAAAACTTCCCTAGTGTTGTCCTTTAGTTTCCAGTTTCTAACGGTAAGGGTGTAAACTGTTTCCTAACATTTTAAGATACAGAACTGAGCTTAGGGCTACCATTCACACGCTGTTAAAACTACTTTCTTCCCCTGTCAATGCAACTTCTTTCCTTTAGGTTCACCAGAGGAGTTGAGGAAGAAAACAGCGTGAAATTAATTTAAGATATAAAGGGAGTTCCCCCTCCAGCTTTTTTAAATTTTTTGTTTTTAAGTAACAGTATCATCTTAAGTAACAACTTACCAAAGGATCATTTATATTACATAACACATACCTACAGCTGCAGCTGCTTTTATCTTGTTTCTGACATAGATATGACTAGCTGGATTGTCTCCTACTAATATGACACTGAGATGAGGTCTCTTGTTTCCAAAGGATATCCACAATTCTACATCCCTTTGAACTTCGTTCAAAACTTGTTTAGCAAGCTTTGTCCCCGAGATAATGATTGCTTCATCACTATAAAGACAAAAAGATATACAATATTTAAGTCTATTATTTCATAAACAAGACACTTTTAAGTGTGTGATCTACTGTGTTAAACACTTGCAAATGCTTTGATTAGTTAATTCGCTAGTATTTCAAATATTACTTGAAAAACACTAATGCACTACAAATTCACCCGGGGAAAGAAGTGTTTCCCCACTCCCTTATTTGAAGAGCAGGAATGTGCCATCAGTGCATATGGAAGAGGAGCTCACCTGCCACACCCCACCTTCCCAATCCACGTAGCCAGCCAGGTTGAACATATCTATGAACTCCTGCATTTGGGAAAAGAACATGAGAACATTCTTATGCCCTTAAGTTTTTTTGTTTTAAGGAATTTTTACCCTCCTCCCTTCCCAAATTTCCTTCAAAAATCTATCTGACATGGGATTATTCATACTATTCTTTTGTCCGAGCCTAGATGATACTATTTCTCAGCTTTCTTAGGACTTAACTCACATAAGCCAGTGGCAACTAACTCAGGAGCTTCTGTCATGCCCTCCCCACTTCTGTCCTTTCAATCCCCTGTCCTTCCAGTAACTTTGCTCTGCCCCTCAACCAGCACTACAACCGACAAACACCCCCTCCTTGGGTAAAGGGCCCACAACCATTGCCCTACCCATGTAGAAAAGCAGAGGAAAACTGAGGAAGTCTTGTGCCTTGAACTTGTTCCAGAACTCCTCAGCCTCCCTCCTTCCCTCTACATTTCTGTGATCATCACCCTGGCCAAGGATGCGGAACCCACACACACCCCTCACCAACCTGCAACAAACAAGAAACCTCCAGCACGTGTAAGTTTTGGATGCTAAAGGGTTAATTCCTTTTGTAGCAGATAAGCAGCCTTTAAATACTAACTTTACTGCATAGTGGTTGTGGTGGTGCTTAGAGGGGGGAAAGTGGGAAGAGAGAGAAAGCCGTAGAGCAAGAAACTGTACCACTGATCTGGTTTAAAACATGGTACTCTACAAGATACAAACCCATAACCTTAAGCAGCCAAAAAAACTGAGTTGCATTTTACTCATTACAGAAATTTGTGCAATTTCAATTGTTCTTAGTAAATCTTCATGATCAAAGAAGCTAAATGCACAAGGGTGTGGAATAAGGAAGGTAAGAAGGCGGGGGAACAACAGTGGCGACAGTGACACCAAGCAGGACAGGACGACCACAAGATCACCCAAAATCACAGACTATCTGTGGTCTTATATAAAGAAATCATCCAAACTTAACCTCTATATCTGACTGATAGACAAAGAAATCCAGTGTACATTTTAGGTCACTGAAGAACGGTTCTAGGAGGACTCTTACATAGGGAAGTGCAAAGTAAGTGAAAATACATTTTTCTGGATTGGAAATAATACTATCAAACTCTCTAACTTCTACTACTGCTCAACCCCCTTCAAAAAAATGAACAACTTGTAAGTAGTAACATGACAACCCCCAAAATGTATTTTTAAATACAGGTTATTTCAAATGGCATACAAGGTAAACCTTAACAGTGCTCAAGAGGCACCGCAGAATGGAAAGGAAGTCGAATTCCTTACTTAATCTTACAAGCCCTACCCTTACCCTTGAATGACACTTTGGTGACAATAATATTAAGACTTACCCTTTGGTAAAGCTCTTAATGTCTTTTATCCACTTCCCGTGCTCACCTCACCAGCTAACTGCTCAAAGATCAAGTGCATCTAGACTGAACAGCACTTCCTTAAGTACTAATTCATTCAGATCTTCCAAGTGTCACCTTTATCTTACCTTGGTTGTTCTCCTGGTCTCCAGAGTCTTCTCCATCTTCCTGCCTGTCTGCTGACTACGAGCAAGCATAGGTGCTCCTCACCTTGTACGTGTCCATGGGACATATTCCACCACAGTTCAAGCTTTTATCTACGCTATCTCCTTCACTAACTCAATCTCTCATCTTCTCGAAGAAACTTCAAGAATCCTAACATGATACATACATATAGTTAACACTCTTTCTTGGCACAATCATTTGATATTATAACAAGAAAGTAAATACTGTTCTATCCGTAAAAATGCAGTAACATAACACCAACTCCCCAGAAGCAGAACTACCAAGACAGACGCAAAGTTAAAGCCGCTAGTGGACAAGTTGACTCCTCTAATGAGTACAACTGTGCAGCACTAATGAAAAACACACTCCTGATTCATCAAATCCTAACCAAAGACTGTCAACTGATTACTTGATCTTACTTACTAGAAAGCGAGCCTAAGTAGGAGAGGGTTTCCCCTCTGCAAACATCCTACACTTCCTCCTTTGAGATGAAAAGCTTTACATGTGTACACACATACATACACATAGAATGTAACCTCTGCTTTGAATTGAATAAATTAATTCAACATGACTACCATTTATAACTGGCATAGTTTAGCAAGGACTCCAGATGAGCGATAATGACAGCAAGAAGATGTCATTATAACTTTAAAATAAAGAATAAAAAAAAATCACACTGCCTAGTATTAAAAAAAAAGAAAGAAAAATGAACACACTCTGCTGAGAGCTATTTATCCAAGTGTTTGTCAGGAAAGCAAAATATTAGAAGCATAGTTGGCACACAACACATGAATACCTTGTTTCCTTCAACTTTACACCAGCCTTAGTTCCTTCCCAAACACAAGTTTCTGTACTGTTTAACTTAAATATGTATATAAAGAAAAATAATTAAGCCAACAGATGTGGTTTTATTCTTTTCCTGTATGGCCTGCTCTGTATGTGCTCATTTTCATAGATGTCTCTCTCTCATCTTCATCTTTTATGTTTTAGCTATACATGCCTCTGGCACAAGACACTTCTTTCCATGTACTCATTATGCGAAATAAATAATGAATGCTCACCTGCGTAGCAACGCCATATACATTTAAGAATACAAGGATTTAACAATATTTTGGTGCCCAAAAGTACTTTCAATCCATATGAATGTGTACTGCATGTCTATGCTATTTTTATTCTAAATGTGTTGCCAAAGGCTAAGTTTTCCTAACCTTTAAGCAAACAATTTTAAGTGTGTGCCTCTTGCTTAACATCTAGACACAGACTCATTAAGTTCTCAAGATCTGTCCTCGCTCACATCTGACCATTCTCACCCCATCACACTGAATCTTCTCAGTCATCCAAGGATCAAAACCAAAGCAAATGAACAGAAAAACAGTGCTAAAAAGGCAAAACCATACACTCACAAATATAGAAAAAAAAAAAACAAAACCAAAAAAACCCCCTCTCACACACACATTATAAGCTAGGACAAAACACATGTAATATATCCTAGCCAGGAGGCACTGTGATAAGGCTCTTCCAACACCTGGATCTTTCTGAAGACAACAAACAGCAAGTTCTACAAGCCTGAGCAAACATCAATTGTAAAAGACAAAAACTTGCCTGAAAACAGACATTTTCCAGGTTAAGACTACTCTGAAAAATTAATACTCTGGGGCAGCCCAGATGTAGAAGATCAAAACGATTCCAGGTTAGTTCACATATCCAGAAGAAAACAAGTACAATTATACCTTAGCAAGAAGTTACGGGATAGGCCTACTTTAAAAACGCTACCCTCTTCTGGCATTACAAGAGCTAAACGGATACTAGGAGGAGATTAAGAAAGTTATCTATGCAAAGAGCAGTTCTATTTTTCATATTCATAACTTCAAGGTGCTGGGAAGGGAGATAGTAAATAGCATGTACATTTATGGCAAATGTTTATGAAAATGACTCCAGGTCTCAAGGAGAATCCAAATGAAGACAAAGTACAGGGAAAAGAAATCTTTAGGTAAAACTTTCAGCCTTTGCTTTGGAGACTGACCATGAACCACAGAGCAACTGAAATCATCAAATAATCGGAAAATTGAGTGTGAAAGCTCAGCTTTGTATCTTACAGAGTTACAGGTGAAGAGCATGTCAAGTCACAGATGCCCTGTTCTCTCTTTTCAGGAAGGAAAGAACAGCAAATCTCGTGACTTCCCCCAACCCCACATATTTTACTATTTATTTAAGGCAAGAAAGCTCCCCCCCCCCCACTCTCATCATAGCTGATGATCACACACCTTCTTGAGCTGCATGGGCTCAATCACCCATAGTTTACCAATATCAGTACAATGTCACTAATGCAAATCTTTTTTGGAACACAGCTAACAATTTTTATAATGGTTCAGATATCAAGTGTCCCAGTTGTCATGAGTACCAAACTATTAAATGTACTCCATGTATCCACTAGGTTAACTCTGCACTGAAAAATGCCATCACTGTAACCAAGCTGTAAATATCGCTACTGCAAGAACCACCGCTTAGGTTGAAATGTTCATCATTTCTTACACGTTTCTTAGTGGAAATTTTCAAACAGATTTGAAAGCTGATGTCACCTTCATATATAGCAAATAGTTTTTCCCTAAATCAGCCAGCATCTAAATTTTTACAAGTCCAACACCAAAACCAAATGTGAAACAAATGTTATATTACTTAGAATATAAAGATTATTATGTTATTCTTTTACATGGTTAGATATTCCCCAATTAGCAGCTATCCATGCATTACCATTCTGCTACTCTACTTTATTAAATAATAATAATAATAAAAAAATTCAACACAAATACTTAGTGTTTACACTTAACCATACACGTTAGTTACACAAATCGAAACCTCAACACTTGAATAGTAGTAGTACAAGTGAAGACTATCTAGAAATGCCCTAAAATGTATTATTTCAGTCTTGATAATGATTTATCACAGCCGGTCATCATTATAGCAAGACAACATACTGTTCTCCCTATGAAAGACTTTAAAAATTTAAATTTAATCACCATAATTAATTACTTCATTCTTATACCTAATGTTTGGCTACTTCGACTTCTATTGCTTGAACTTTGCTTGACATGTAAAATAAGCAAAGTATGTCATGGTATTTTACCTTTATTTTCTAGAAAGACAGCGGTATTTATTATTCCTCTTGATCATTATTAGTTCTAGTGGGTTTACAATTTCATCTAGAATTTTAAGACAAGGGTACAAATTCAGTGTATCATGGAAATATGCATTACCTATTGTGTAACAGAAGTGTAGTTTTAGTTCCAAAGAAAAACCTCCCAGGGGGTGGGGGGAAGAAAAAAAAAAGACCTATGTTTGATTAGGTATTAAGAGAATAAAAGCTTGACATCCTTCAGCAGTAATCTTCTTCTTTGCCTGACTACCCTGAACATCCAGAACTAAAACATTTCAACACTCTCTGCAAATACATATGCTTGAAGCTTTAATATATATCTGTACACAAACGCATTTAGCACTGATGTTCAATATACGTCGAGTCAGTTTACCATGATGGAAGTAGTTCAAAGTCATTTGCGAAAACAATAAAGCATCCTAGATTTACGCTAAAACTGGACTGGTTTTCAAAGTGCTGCAAGTCTGATCAGTTGGGGTTTTTTCTGTACCATAGTCTGGGGGATGAACAAGTCCACATCTAGGACAACATGGGGGGGG
>JAOBAS010000007.1:35406816-35421292 GCA_025311575.1 Elanoides forficatus | reverse complement strand
CGCGGACCCGCTCCTTCCCTCAGGCGTTTGGCGCCCGCTCTGCCCACCGCGCGCTCGCGACCTTCCAGCGCGACCGTTAAACGGCGGCGGCGGCGGCTGCCGCCCGGCCCGCCGTTCACCAGAACGCTCCCCGCCGCGCCCGTAGGAAGAGGAGGAGGAAGAGGAAGGAGTGAGGACGAAGAAGCCCCCAGCGGTTCGGCGTACCTGGCGGCGCTGCGAGGGGAGCTGCTGGTGCCGTAGGCGGCCGGGGGCGCCGGCAGCGAGAGGGCTCGCCATCGCCTCAGCGGCGCCAAGCCCGGGCGCAGCGCCGAGGAGGAGGAGGAGGAAAAGAAGGAGAAGGCGGTTGCCGCCGCCATGTCGCTCCCGACGGACGGAAGCGCCGTCGCAACCGAGCGACGAGGGGAGGAGCCAGGGCAAGTAGCGGGCCCGGGGCCGCGGCGGGGCGGGGCGCGCTGCTGAGGGGCGGGCGGAGGTGCCGGTCGCCGTGAGAGGAACGGGCGGCCTGAGGGGCGAGAGCGGGACACCGCCCGCCCACACTGAAGGGGCGGCGGCGCCTCCAGTGAAGGCGAGCCTGTGGGGAGGCCATCAGCACCCGTGGGGTGGCTCGGGGCTGGCAAACCCTGCGGGTTTGTGCGCTGAGAGGGCGAGCGGCACAGCCCTTGCCCACCTCCCCAGCCCCCGCAGCCCTGCGGTGCTTCGGGGCGGGAGCCTCTGCCGGTGACGGCGCAAAAGGCGGTTTTCGTTTGCACCCTTTGGTTCGTAGGCACTTCTCTTCCCGCCAAAATGTGGTGTGTGGGCAAAGCCGACACCGAGTCAGAGCCGCCCAGGCAAGCGTCCGTGCCCTTCGTAATTCTCAGCTCCACCCGCGTGTTTTCCTCGTGGACTTCCTTGCAACTCACGTTAGCGCTTTCTGTCTTGCTTTATGGCAGATTTTTCACTAAAATGTGTGGAAAAATTGTGCGGAGGGGAAGAAGAAAACAAACTGAGATCTGAAATAGCGTATACAAAGCATGCCAAAATAATGCCGGCGACCTCACCTGCAATACTGAGCTTACTGACAGTTGGCAAATTCCTTTAGGAAGCTGGCAAAAGCTCGGAAAAGTTGCTACAGATTATTGAGGCTGCAATTTCTGCTATGGTACTGGCAAATTTTTTGATCAGTTAGGTGTTCATGTAGGGAACGTGGTTCAGCTGCTTCTGCAGACGATGTGCATACTGTTTTTTATTTACTTGTCCTCCTAGAATCTGAATCTCTTCCAGTATTGTAGATATTATGTAAATCTTCCCCTTTAGGTTGCAATTTTATAAACAGTAGTGACACGAAACTTTACATACCATCTAGCATCTTTGTATCACATCAATTATAAAGCTTTTTTAAAAAAAGGACACTTACCTAAGATCCATTGACGAAGTTATGTACACCATCCCTTACTCCCATGATTATTTCTTGTTACTATCCTGTTTGGAGAAAAATGAACATGTGATGATGTAGGAAGTCCTGTGAAAATTTACGGTCCTGAACAGACAGTAGATCTTTAAAACAGAACAAAGATCTTCAAATCTGATCTGTCCTATCGAGCTTCTAAAGAACTGAAGATGATGAATGTAAATTTAATATTTAAGCTCATTTATATAAAATCTAGCCACTTTCGGAATGCTGGGTTTTTTAGGACTCTCATATTGCTGTTACTGTAAAAACAGAGATGTTCAAATACGGATAAACTGACACTTTAGAATTGCAAGTAATCCTACAAAAAGGAGTAAGTTACTTAAAGGGGGTATGTGTATATATATATATACATATCTATATATCTCACAAAGAATAGGCAAGATATTAAAAGAAAGAAAAGCTGAAGAGGATAACAGAAAACACGATGGGCAAATGAAAAAAATATCAGTAGTCCTAAAAATAGTTATTACAGAGAAGACAATTCCATCAAAAGTTTATTTTTGTCTAGGATGAAAAAGGTTGTCCACTCATTTTTTTTAGGCAAGGTTTGTATGCTTGACTACAAAACTTCAAATTGCTGTTGTTAAAATTCTCCACAGATGGAACATCCACCACAGATCTTTCTACCAAATTCGTACACTAGAAAAAAGCATTGTATTAAAAATGCTTTTGTTGAAATTTGCTATGCAAATTGTGACTGAAGAATTGCTTTACTTCAGAGGTACGTCAGTTACAAAATGTTGGACAAGCATAGGTGAGCATATTCTTACAGTCAGTGATGCTGAACATAACAAAAAAAAAAGTTACCCGTTATCTTTTATGCAAGCTCACCTTTTGTATCATTTGGATTCCTGCTACTCATACTGACCCCTACAGACAAATAAAAATAGATTTTCAGTAATATGAGGATGAAACCTTTTTTCTTGACCTCAGTTAACTGCTTACATTTCAGATTCCATTCAAGTTTGGAACTTAAATATCACAACTTTTAAAAAAAGCAAAACACCACAACATTTTAAATTAACTTTCACACCAATCAAATTGCACCTTACTGTGGCAACCTCAGGTTTGACCTTGAAGCTAGGTGTAGTGATGCACATATGAAAAATGGTACCAATATCAGTCACTAACACCCAAATAATATACCACCTTTTCATATAATTCCTGAAAAAAAAAAAATCTGAAATCTCACCACTGCTATAATAACAATATTTATAATTAACAGTTTGCAGAGCATAGCCTACAAAAAATGACCACGTTACTATTGCTCAAGATCTGCTGAGTACGTTATATAGAACATCTTATGAAAATACTACAATAATAAATAACAGTATACATATGAGCCACAAAAATGCACTGCTGAAATTGGTACAAAGGGTAAAGCTGAAAATATGCAATTTGGTTTGCATAACAGTTAACGCAGAGTTGGGTATTCTCAGCAGGTTGTTTCAGAGTCTGTTACGCTTGGAGTATTTTCATGTGCATATGATTAAGGACTGTAGTTATAAAACATAGTCTTGGGCATTAACAATCCCATCAACTTAAAATTATCTCTTAATAATTATTTGTGTGTGAAGAGGAAGTCAAACATGGTTGTTTGGTAAGAAGTGTTGTTCTCTCATCTTGTGAAAAGCTGTATCAGGAAATGTTGCGTAACAAAAAATTTTGTGAGTAATTTCTTTTCGTATCCTGGAGGATATTATGCCTTTCTGTCCACTTCTCCACTTTTTTCTTCACTGTTCTGCCTTCCCATCTGCTGGAAGGTGTACGTTTGTATGAGACAAAGAGGTTGAGAAGAAAGGTGAACCATGTCATATTTTGCAGTCTTAGTTTACGGAAAAAATGAATCTTAGTTTAGGGAAAAAAATAGAGAAGAATTCAGTTTAAGGAAAAAACTTGTTACCCTTGGGAAGCCTTGTATTTTAAGAAAATTTATTTGCTGACCTTTTTTTACTTTCTAGTAGTCCTACACCCACCTGACCCGCAGCCTCTATTTTTGAAGGACACCAGTATTGGGGATGAACATAGTATTCAGGACAAACATGTTACTGTATTTTAAAAAACCCTGCTCAAGATCACATGATCTGGAACTTTCAGCACCTGCTGCAGAGTCTGCTTTCTAACAGCAACAAACTGTATAAAACCTGGGCCCCAACAGCAGGATACCAGGAATTTTTTGAATGTGAGCAAAAGTGAAAGTCATGGCTATTGCTGGAGCCAGAAAAGATACTAAAGAAAAAAGATGTGTTACTGATTTATTTAACAGATACATATTTTGTACCTTGGTCCAGAAGTGCCCAGTTCGAGGGGGAAAAGAAGGCAGTACGGAACATTGCTTGAAGCCTAAGGGTTTTCCTTCATCGGCACGTTCTGGATGGTATCTGAGTGTGCATGTGGGTTCCTATGTGCCGTGACTGGCTTAGAGTGCACGTCAACAATCCGGGCTGTGCCTTCACCTTGTGTTTATATAGAAAATCTATATTAGGATAGTTACCGAGGCAAGTGTTCGCCTTCCTTGCTTTGCGATGGCAGAGGGGAAGCTAGTCACCAGGAGGCACTCATCCCACACGTTAGTCTTGCCTCACACCGATCCTTCCTGCTGCCGTCTTCATAAACGCACTACTTGGGATGCCAGAGTTCGGTGTGAATGTCGTGACGATCATTAGTGATGGCCTTAACTACATCTCTTGCTATGTAGTGATCATCCTGAATGTAAAATAAGATCCTCCAGTCACTTCACTCGTTTTAATGTCTTACCTTCCCTTAGGACCTGCTCCCGGATGATGGTGGCAGGGAAATGGGAGACAAACAGGAGCGCAAGTTCTGTTTGCTGTAGCCATCAGCTGAAATAGAAAACACGTATTAAACTGTTCTGTAGAAAATGAAAGAGAACTAGATTCAAGATGGAAGTTCATATTTAGGATCTTTAAGAGAAAGACAGACTTCAAAGCACAGGCAATCTTTTAAAAACTCTTTTCTTATGCTTTTCATGCAACTATTGGGAGTCCTCAGGCTACAGGTCAACACAGTATGCTTAAAAAAATCTTGGCTCAAATACACAGTTTTAAGGCATGAACTGAAGAAGTGAATATCCAGCCAAGTCTGTTTTAATGAGAGTTTTTAATCTTAGTTATTTTGCCATCAATTTCTGCAGATGACAACACAGTAAATCAATGCTGTCAGAGTGCAGAACTTTATGGATAGATGCATTTTTTATTAATGACTAGCATTTATTGTCTGGCGCAGTCTGACTCTGAAATGTCTTCTTAAGTGAGCACAGTATTGGAAGCACTGTTGCAAGTTAGGTAGATTGTGTCATTCAGTAACAGCACATTGTATTTCTACAGAGGTCTTGAATATTGAATGTGTTTTTTTCTTGGCTTTCTCTAGCACAATTAAAATAAATTAAGGCTTTCCTTTTTTTCTGCACCCTGTCTTACTGTTGCGCTCTAAAGAACCTTACAGTGAAAACAATAGAAAGTACCTTTTTAAGTGAAAAAGGAAAACTCTAGCATTTGGTGTGGGATTGAATTTGGAGCAAAGGTTCTGGTATTGTTTTTAAAAATTAAATAAAATAGAATTCATTAACCACAGCAATAAACATTTATAATGCCTTTCAGAAATATTATTGGATCCTTTAAATGCATGTGTTCATGGAGAAGCAAGGAAATTACTTTGATTTGATTTGAAATGAAACAAGTTTGTGTTATTACAAAATCATTGGTAGACAGTAATGACTATTACTATTATTAATAGTAACAGCTATTCCTAAATAGTAACGAGCTCCAAATTCTGTAATAGATTTGCGTAAGTATGTAATACTTTGACTTTTTCATTCTTTTTCAGTATTAGTCAAACAAACCAAGGAGTCTGTTTGAATTGCAAGGAATGTAAAATGTGCTGTCAATTTAAGCAGATTCTACTCAAACTGCATCATTTCCCAGTCAAGTTTGATCAATTAAATTTGTAATAGGTGTATTTGCTGTGCCACGACTCTTTTTGAATACTGTGTCTCATTATAGAACTCCGCACGAGTGAAAATGAGATATCTAGTTGGTGCTTGAGCTCTTTGCTGTGAGTACAACAGCAGGGAACATGATTTTCAGCCTGGGGAAGCTTCTCTTAAGCTTGATTGACATATCTTAATTGCATTTATATTCTCTCTTAGGTTATTCTAAAATAATCATTAAGAATTATAAACATTGCCAAGACTTTTAACACGTAGTTTAACCACACTTTACAAATGATGTCTGATAAAGGGATCTTCCTGTGGATCTTATGTTAAAGATTATTCTATTAAAAAAAGAAAACCACAAATGAAAATTATTTTTCTGATAACATACAGCAGCAAAACATAAACCCAGCATTTTATATTGCTTTAACTTTGGTATGCAGATACAGTTAGCACTGCTACTGAAGTCAGCAGTCTATGAATTTAAAACAAAGTAAATCTACACTGAAGTTCATAGTAAACCCATACTAGTTAACTTCATTATTGTTGCTTGCCAAACTGTTCTTCAGCTGTCTTAGGTTTTGATAGATCTACTCACTAGATGACTACAATTTTCGGTAAAACACTGATTTTTAGAAAATCCCAGAAAGTAACTTCTCTCCAGTTCATTCACATAATTAAAAAAACCTGGAAATTACATGAAGTCAGGTCACAATTTTCAATATGATTTTCATGTTAAAAATTCAGAAAGGATGTTGTATCACTAATATTATCTATATCAGACTCACGAATATTATCTGTATCAGACTCTCTAAGCTCGTGGCATTTTCTTTATTGAAAACATGCGTATCATCCCAAATCTTCCTGAAAATTAAGTAGACTCCAAAATGGCTGTCACCTACATATTACATTTGCTATTCCCTTATATATCTTCACAATTTCACCATCCTTCTTTGCGGAAAATTGGAGATGTAGCAGCAGTAACATGCCACTGGTGCAAAGTTCCCATCTTCTCATATCTGGTGTCAGGTTTTTTATGGCACAAAGTTTCTGTCCAGTAGAGAGCTGAAATTCACTACCTTTCCATTGCTGACTTTTTTGTTCTGTGTTTTTTTATTTCAGGCAAGGGCAGATGGTTCCTTTTCAAGTTTTCATTCTGGGGGCTGAAGAGGTGTTTCATTCTGAGCAAACGGTGGAATGCTGGCATTTATGGCGGAGGTGAGCAGCTGATTGAACATCATGAGCAGGGCTATAAAGGGCTGAAAATCACCTGGGGAAAAGCTACAAATACCGTGGTGGGCTGGGGTTGGGGGAAGACACAGGTAGATGTGCCTTAGGTTGCTCTGAGCACTCTTCTTTTTGGAAGACACCTTTACGTGCTGATGAGGGCTGGTAAATTGGTATCCAGGGTCTAAGGGATTTGGGTGTGTCACTGTTGAGGAGCCTGTGTGCTGGCAGCCATCTAGGATCAGCAGGAAAATTAGAGAAGAAGTACTTAAATGGATCTATGATCTTGGGTCTTGTCTCTTGGTGAGAAGGGCATGGGAGAAAACTTACAAAGATATGCCTCAAAATGTTCTAGTTTAAGTGTGGAAAGAAAAAGGGTCCATTTTACATGATGGTGTAGTAGTAAAAAATTTAGTTTAATACCCTTATGATGAGGAGTGCAGTGTTCCTGGAATGCAGAAGATGCTGGTCAAAATAAAAGCACACATAAAAGTTAGAAAAGTCTGGTATGTTACAGGAACACAATTTGACAAAGAATAAATAGGCCTTTTAAAAGGAAGTCCGCGTTCAATGCATTTCTCTGGATCTGAATGTGTTTGCTTTCCCTGCAGTTTTTAAGAACTTCATTAACACAATTATATTTTCCTTGCTGTGCAAACTGGACACTTGGCGACTTTAATTTAGATTTAATTATAGCTGGAATTTACAGGTGGTATTGAATGAGGAAGAGAGGACTAGCAAGCTTGTTGAAATAGTAATTGCTAGGGGGGTATTATATTTATTGTCTGGATATTACAGAAACTGTTATTCTGGAAACTGACAGGAAATCAGCATTTTATTGAAAGGTCACTAATATAATAGAAGTTATAGAAGTATATATGCAAGACATCCTAAAAATATATATTGGAGATATCAACAATCTATTGAAGAAAAGCATCAAATGTAGGTACCAAGTACAGCGTGTTAACTGAGATTACATATTTAGTGTGGGTGTCAGAAGTGAAGCTGTGCTGCTGGCGAGTAAGAGTATGAAGGAAATTCTGGGCTGAGGTGAAAAGTCAGGTTTATGCTGACACGCAAGTCAGGAACGATAAGGACAAATTTATCTTTAGGATAAATCTCTTAAGTCAGTAGGTGAGTTTTATCTACGATACCAGGTGTTTCACCTACAAAACCTGTATGCTATTTCTTTTTTGCACCCAGTCATTTCTGCACAGAATGTAAGAACCTGCTTTTTATTTAGCCTGACTGTGGAAACCCCTTGAAATACAGCACCTTCACTGACAATGTGTTCAGCTACTTTATTTAAATAGTACTGGCAAAAAAAACCCCCAAACCTTGTAATAATTGTTGCTAGCTTGGCAAGTGAGTTTCAGAATGCACTCTTACTGTGTGGAAGAGGATAGTAAATTCATATCCGTGGAGCAAGATGCTTGTCTGTGTCTTTACTGAAGTAGGTGTTCCTCTGTTTTTAATGCTAAATGGAGTATACTTTTCAACAAACTTCCCTGGCTTCCCACAGAGGTCATTGCAAAGAACTGACGTTATTCAGATGGTAATAGTCATAATTTTTGAGTACCCTTGTAGAATAAGCAATTTTTAATTTCTCTATGAAAGCATTCTGCTTCCACAGTCTGCAGCTATGGCAAACAAAGCAATTTCCTAGCCATTTCTCTAAATATCTTATAAATGTTTCAGTTCATCAACTTTATTACAATACAGCACAAAGGCTATTATGCTAATCACTCAAAGCTGGAACTTTACATGGAAACCCTCTTTCCTATTCCACTTTTTCCATCAAGAAAAATAGTTGCAAGGGCTAAATCTAGTTTTAAGTTGCAACAATAGGCTTAATGTGACTATGTATGTTTGACGATCTGTAGGCATTTATCTGAAGCTCCTAGGGTACTGTCAAACTTAACTTTCTTCATGCTTAGTATTTTGAGAATTTCAAAGAACTGATGACAAAAAGTCCTAAGTCACATGAGGACTTTAAAAAAATGAGAGGCTTTTGATGTGTCTTGTTTTACTAGCATTTCTTGTTGGGCAATATGCTTCCATGCTGAAAATTGGGTAGGAGACAAAAATCCAGAGTTGCACAAGAAGATATTTCCATTGCTGTTTTAGTAGATAAACTTGCACTGAAGAAAAACATATGACATAGAGCAGGAGGGAAGAATTGTAGCAGTCTTCACTGATCCACAGTTTTAAAAAATAACATATAAAATAGGCATCTATTCCAGGAGGTAAATTACATCTTTCAGCTCTTGAGGGAAACTGGTTCTTGTCAGTCTTTTAGTCCTAGTCTTTGCTGTGCACTGGGCAGTGAAAGTGAAAATTCTGCCGTGGAGACTTGGGATTTTGCAAATACCAGCTGCTCTGGCCAAGTGAAGCCAAACATAGCTGTCTCTGGAATCCATGCTATTTCCGAGACGGACGTCGATGGTGGTTTCTGATAGACACCATCCCCTGGAGGAAAACTATTATGTATGAAGATGCACTCAAGTCTGTTGAGTGGTGGCCAGTGCAGGCAGGAGTTTCTCAAGGCTGTGGAGAGGGAGGAGTAATTTTGGGTCACCTATAAATGGCAGGAAGGCAATGGTGGGAGGGAAAGGGAAGAACATGTTTCATACTACCTGTCCGCAGGTGTGTTTTGGCACTGCCAAGGTTGGGGATGGAGGTTGCGTACCTACAGCAATTTCCTAGTGCTGGTGAAGGAGACAGTTTTTTATATACCTTAGTTTGCTCTGTCCTGGTTCATCAAAATGCAGAGTGCTTTGTCATTGCAATGCAGTAAGACACCACTTATCTGTGTGCCTGTTTTCCACAAGAGAGATGAGGAGGGTAAGGAATAAATCCAACTTCTCCTAATAGTGCTAGACTGCAGACTAAATACATTTGACTTTCATAAGAACAGCCATTCCAGATGAGACACAAGATCCATCTATCCCAGCTTCCTGTCCTGGATGGTAGCCAAAAACTTACTTCTAGAAAAGAAGACAAGAACAGACTGGGCACGTAGTAGTAGTTTCCCAGAAGTGCTCCTGTACTGTCAGTGATTTGTGTTTCATGGACTGCCTGAGCTAGGCAACAGTCTTGCCATATGTCTGCACGTTATCCATAGGAGACTCTTGTAAGCTCCTACTATTTACAACATCCTTTGCTATGACTTAGCTACAAGTTATGGGATTAACAACCTTCTTTTGGTTTCCACCCTGTTTGCTCCAGTCAGGCAGCTGACCTTGTCTGGGCAATCCTGCAGCATTGACACACAAGAGATAAAATGTGGATCACTTGGTATAGTGGCTTTTCAGTATAAATATCTTCACGTAGCATCACTCTAAATAGGATGCAGTTCCTTCTCCAGTCTCTTAGCAGTGTCACAATGCTCTCGCAGGAGAGCCTTATTTGTCACTCTAACCTAAAGTGCTGGATTTTGGGCCTTACTGTCCCTCATGCTATAAATAAACCAAGAGGACATTCATCCCTCTGGCACGCCCTGTAAATCCATGTGGAAAAATTTATCTGTATTACACCCCAAATACTTTTAAGCAAACCAAATGAGATATAAGTAAATAGCACAAAGAGTAGGAGCGTATATTATATTTTGTAACTGTTTCTGTATTGCCGTACTTGTCATAACCACGTAACACCATACATGAACATATCAGGATTCAGTGTATGTGGTAACTATGCAACTGGCACTGGTCAGGTAAAATATTAATATGCTGAGGAAGCGAGTTCTTCCTTTTTGCTGCTGAAGTGTTTTTATCTACTGCAGAGGCTGTGAAAGGGGTAGTCCTAGGCAGCTCTTTGCCTGTGTATCCTCTCACGCCAGTGTCAGACAGATGCGCTGCGTTTGGATTGAGGAAAGGCTGATTTTGAATGAACTGTGAAGTAGTTCTTCTAGCTGTTCAGCACCAGGAGCTTTCCTTAATGCTCGTCCAGTCCTGATTCTGACTGAATTAGGTTCAAAATGCAGAGGGCCTGTTAAATTTTAAAGAGGGTTTGTCACTTCAGCCAAGCTTTGAAGTGACATGCCTGAATATTAGCTCTCACATGATTCTTAGGACTTTGGAAAGAACTGATGCATGCTCAGCTCTTTGGAAAACATTGGTGTTATTCATAGGACCCAGTTTTGTACTCTAGGGCTGTACCTCTGTCCTCACTTCAGTGTTGTAGGTGCATGTGGAGCAGAAAGGGTAATAAAGCTGTCGTTCTGTATATATACTGTCATAGTTTTAGTTTAAATAATGATTTCCTAATCAAAAGCAGCCTGTAATCTGACAATGTTATTAATAGATGCCATTTAATGGACAGCTGATGTTGAAATACATGAACTGCACAGTGCTATTGACTTAATCACTGCCTGTGTATGAAGAAAGATTTGTGAGATGATGCATAAAACTTATGCCAGGATACTTTGTTGCTGCTACTAACTTATCAAGTATGAATGTCAAGGATAAAGATGGTCGTTGAGGCAAAAGTTAGCAACGTAAATCATGTAAGCATGTTCTGTTTCTAAGTTTGAGTCTCAGTGTGAGGTAGAAGATAGAATTTTGGAATTTTAATTTTTTTTTTTTTTTTATTACAAGGGATGTTGACAAATTATTTGACTGTATTTGGATGTAAGCAGTTACATGAATCTTTTACTTTGCTGACTGTGGTTACCGGCTTATGTGGGTGGGAATAATCCATTAAACACAGCAGGGAACTTGCTGGGGAGACTGGCTGAACTCCTTAAAGACTGTTGCTGCCATACAGGGAAACAGTTATGTGTACTATTGAGGTCAACCATGTGATTTGGTGCCATTTGTGGGCTTAAATGTCAAGTGCTGGGATTTTCAGAATTGAGGCCCAATAACCCTAAGAAATATGAACTGTAATGGTAAATTTGGGGCAAGGTTGTATGTCGCGGTAGATTAACTAAACTCAGTGGAATTCATATTCATAAAAGTTAGTAAGTTTTCATAAAAAAATAATGAACAGGCACATTTACATGGGTGTGCATTCTCTGTGTGATTTAAAAATATTACTTGTGGAGAGAACTGTTTATAACATGAGCCATTTATTTTAAATCCCTGAGAATGAATGAGAAACATTCTGAAATTACCTACCCAATTTACACAGTCTGACCACAGTGGGTATTTCGAAAAAACACAGGTATTGATCACCTAAACAATGTTCAGCTCCAGCCAGCTATGCTATAACTGGGTGCACTTTTCTTAATATTTGAAAACTTGTTTGTTTTGTTATCCATGACTTTGACCCTGAACATCTGGGTTCTCTGTTCAGTGCATGTGTATGATACAGGTTTAAACCATTAACACGCAACAGCAAACTTAGAATAGCAACCCCGCAAGCTAGTTAGATAAGAATTCACCATTCAATTTTACTTCTAATTTCCTGACAGATTGCAGAAAAAAAATGTTCAGGTCACACTGATTAAGCTAATTAAGAATATCAATAACAGTTGACCTCTGTTCCTAGAGTTTCATGAAGATGGCTCCAGCCATGTCATTGCCTGGGGGGCTTAGCTGGCATATCGGTATTAGCTAGGGGGACAACAGCATTGCCATGCCTATTCTCATTGGTACCTCAGCTTTCCAACCTGTGCCAGTCTTCTGGATCTCAAGGAGCAGCTGAGAATGTCATTGCCCTCTAGCTCTGCCAGCAGAAGGTATGGTAGCTCTTTTAATCAACTTCGGGTTACACTAGCGGTATTATTTTAAATCACTTTCTTCAGCCTTGCCAACTTTTTGGTAGTGGCACGGCTTTGAATAATGGGCTGTCAAAGCTACTTGCAGAAACCTTTCAATTTCATCTTGAGAAGGCAAGGGCAGACACAACTACACCACGAGGCAGTTCTAGCAGCATAATTATGGGGGCATAAGCCCTAGCATGCAGACAAGCTTTTAACTAGAGGGCTTCCAGTAAGTGAGGTAGATGTGCTGGAAAAAAAAAATGCTCCTTGCAGATCTGCATTCTTTGCTGTGCAGCTTTCCAGGGTAGCCTTCTAGTGGGATGCAAGCAGTGCAGCGTTGGCACTATCATGCTCCAGTGAACCCCTTCATCAGAGATGCAACTTTCCTGACAATACAGGGTTGCTTGTCTTGGACAGTTCCCAGTATAAAATAAGCTTTCTTGGGAGAAAGGATGCTTTTTAAAAAATCTGCTTTTGCGTTACAATTTGAGTTACATAGCTGTGTTCCTAATTGACTTAACATTTTTTTACCATTCTGAATATAGATAAAACTTAATGTTTGCTGATATGGAAAAAAAGTCTTTTCCCCTTCCCAACACTGTTAAAACCTTAAGATCTCTTATGCTACGCTTTTGTATGTGTTTTAGCAGTATGAAGGAAATCAATCTGAATTGCAGCTGTGTCAGCTGACCTGAATGTCAAGCAAAGGGGTTTATGCAGCTGTAAAGATAAGAATAATATTGATATGATTTATTCTACTCTATATGAACTTAACCAGAAAGGAAATATATTCTTAGCATCTGAAATCATGAGATATTTGCAACATGGTTTTTTTTCCCTTAATTCGAAGCATAAGTGCTCTGTCAATACAGCAGTCTTGTGCACCAGATGTCATGTCCCCAGTCTTGTTCCTGGCCCTGTCTGTAGTGCATGTGGTGCCCTGGTCCCTTCTAGGAGGGAACAAAATAATTTGTTTCATTTATTGTTTGTACTTGAGTTCTAACAATGTATTTACAGGTTTTTAATTTCTCTGTAGGTGCTTGGGCAGAACATGATAACTATTTTTCTAAGCTGTTAGCCATTATGTAGAATTTTAATGATTCTGGCCCTCTTTGAATTGATACCCTTCAAGAGGATTATATAAAGCTTCAGACAGCAGCACCCTCAAATGCTGAGACAACCTAAGATTTTCATGGTACAGTTAGTAAATCTCATTAAGTTCCAAAAAGATGCTGAACTTTAATGTCCACATCTAATAGTGCTGTAAAAATACTATTTTTTCGAAAGGGACACTTTGCTTGTCTGAACAGGGAAACATGAAGCCAAACTAGAATGGTATAACTGTAATATTAATAATTGTATTGGTGTTACAATAGATCTGAACACTGGCCTTTTCTTACTTGCCAAGTGGTAAGAATGAACTGGAACAAGTCATTCATATTTCAGAATAAGTGCCCTCGGCAAGCTTTACCACCAAATACTACTCATATCTTAAATTTATAACTGATGAACTCTCTTAGCCATATAGATTCTACGGGCTTCCAGTATGACTTAGACATTTACATGCTTACATCACTTCTGAAAATGGCATTTACTCTAGGAAATGTTTGAGGATATCTGGAACCTTTTCTCTCAAATCACGATTATTTTTCATCTTCATTCCCTGATCCATCTTCTTGCTAGGTTATTTTTTTTCTAAGTAGGTTTTTAAGACATGTCAGCTCTCAAATTGTTCATTTCAAACTTTCTCATTTTTCATCTAACCACACCATTACTAGAGGGATATGTGTGTGTGAGGGGGTACTTGTACTTTTGGATAAACCAACTCATCTGTCATTGAAAAGATAGATTCATAGAATGGTTTTGGTTGGAAGGGACCTTAAAGATCATCTAGTTCCAACCCCATCATCTAGTTCCAACCCCAGGATGTGACTAAAACTTTCCATACATAAAAATCTTCCAGAATGAGCATGGAGACACTTTAATCTCAAAAATTATTTGTCTAAGAGCACTCCCACAGAAAAGTAGAATTTAAGGAGAGATGACAGTCAAGCTTGATCATAATGTGCTACCTAGTTCCTGCCCGTAGTGAGTTTAAGGTATATAATACCTCCCTACCATTGCAATATACTATTATTCATAT
>JAOBAS010000007.1:35389223-35406716 GCA_025311575.1 Elanoides forficatus | reverse complement strand
ACTATTATTCATATGCCATGGAGGGAAAATGTTGTGAGTAGTTAAGAGATGATGACTAGTAAGTGGGGTGTGTCTTTGGAAAAACCCTGAAATGAAAAATTGCTATTGCACAGAGGTAGAGAGAACTGGTATTTTCCACAGTTCAGTAAGCTGTTCATAGTAAATACTAATGAGTTCATCCACAGGACAAGTACTTAGATATATGGCAGTCATGAGGCAAAAGCACCTGCAGGCTACGTTCACCTGTAGTATAATTCTATTGGCTGCAGTGGAGTGATTTCTAGGCTGAACTTTTCTGTTTAATATGAAGTTTGAGACTATTTTCTAATGATGCTGGTATAACTTTTCACACCTTGTGACTGACACATGTAATACATCAGGTGGGGCGGGACAGAAAGTCACTGGAAAAGTAGGCAAATAATTCAGATCATGGGAAAAATCCCATGAGATTTAAGGAGTCTGAAATTGCAATTTTTGCCATAGCACCCCTACTGAAGAAGAGCTCTAGGGAAGTCTTCCTCATTAGCACCAGGTGCCCACCCTTTAACTACCCAACTTTCCTTCACAGGGTTTGAAAACAAGCTGATGATATAGAAAAGATTGTTCAAACAGCAAAGGCTTATTGCTATTTTGTATGGAAAAGAGTGCTAAGCTACAGTTGTGGCACAAAACAGAAAGGGCAAGGTTTTGCTATAGTGCAACCCAGATGCAATCCTTCTGCTAGAAAAGCTTGTGTGTCAAACAGAGTAAAAATAAAAATAAATGAGAACAGAAGTTTGGTATAAATGTACATCTTGTTGTGTGCTTTATTGTATTTCTCAGTGAGAACTGTTTTTACCATTCCTCCCTGCTGGAGGGTATGAAAAAATCCAATGGAAGAGTTTTCTCTTCCATTTAGTTTGAACGAATTGTTAAAGAGCACATGTTTGCCTATAAACTTTTCTAATCATACTACCACGATGCTCTATTTTGTTGTCAAGAGAAGATTTTTGTGCCTATAGGAAAGATTCCTGAATGTAGCAATTTACTGATTTAAAGAACTGGGAGGATGATCCTTCAACAGTGTTGGCTTTAGAAGGGAGGAGACCTTGGTCATAGTTCTGGGATATTTGTGACATCAGTTTCCTCATCATTAAGCTGGGGGTGATAATATGTCATTACCTCCTGTAGACTGGAGACTCACTGTCTCACTGAAGAAGGCTCTAAAGTTAAGAAAAGTATTTTTCTGCTCTCAAACATCCACGTGGCACTCTGTCGTTGTACTAATGTGACAAAGTGAAATGTGGCCTGCAGTACACAGTGGTTTGAGAGTATTGATCTTGTAGTGCATCCTGCGATTTCTGTCAAAAAAAATACAAAAGTCCATTGGACAGTTAAATAACCTAGGTATTTTCACTATATAAGGAAATATAAAAGTGGCATGATGAAGGCTTTGTGGTCCATATACTTATTTCTCCCACATTAAGTAGTTGGTCTAATAAAGGTTTTATCATTATGAGTAAGTCTAATGAAGATATTATCATTACTGAGAAATCATGTCTTGCTGAGCAATGGATATTAGCTCCCTTGTGGCTTAAAAGAAGCGCTGGACAGAAGTGGCTGTTTCAAACCCCAAGTGCTGGTATTCAAAATATCAAAATGGCTAAAAAAATTTACATTTCTTTTCTGATTTTGACTTTGTATATGATTGAAGAATAACCTGCGTATTCACCATTTTAATTTAATACTGAAAATACGCTATTTTTATTTAGTGTGCCACAAGCTTCACAGGTGACTTGTTATGAGTATACTATTTTCCTTGCAGTGAATTACTATTAATAATAGTGAAATACTATTCCCACATAATTTCCTACATCTAGCATCAGAATAGCACATTTCCTTCTGACATATGATGACATGGGTAATGATTTAGAGTGCCAAAATTAAATGCTGTAATGAATCAGGCCAGTGCAGACAGGAGCAGGAAGATTCGACACCCTCTAAGGAATCTTTATTATTTCATTATTTTCCAGATTTCCTTTTTGTTTCCTCATCCTTCTCTCTCTTCCTTTTAGTCTTTAGTCAAGTCCAGCTGCTTTCCCCTTTGGATCAGTTTTTCTCATGAATCTCCTCTTCAGCTGTTCTAAGAAACTATTCATAGCAGCTCTTTCTGTAGAACCTGTATTGTCTGAGTTGGGAAGTAACATGTAGCTGGGAAGTAGAGCACCCTAGGGTTAGAGGCCTCATGTGAAGCCTGTGGAAGGAGGCAACAAGGCTACAATTAACTTTGTTAGGGTTTTGATCTAAAGACTTAGCAAGGGCTTTTAATGCAGAATTATTGGTGCTTTCATTCTCATTAACTGGATCCATTTCAGAATGCTAACCTGATTCCTTCGCAGATAGCTCAAAACCTTTGCAGTGACCACGCTAAGCCTTTTGAATGCAGAAGTCTTCTAGTGATCACTTAATCCTGTTTTTCACAGAACAATTTCTCCTGTAATTCACTGAGAAAGAATCATAAAGCAGCTCACCATATTAAAGCCTCAAGATATCCAAAGGCGGCACAGATTGCAACAACGCTAAGGATGCAGCATCCTGTGTGTGGCTTTACAAAGCACATTTCAGCTGGTCTGGTCTGAATGTCATCTCACTCTGGTGCTATGCACTCATTGGCATGCTCCCACATCAATGCCTAGTGTGGTGGCCAGTGTTACATAAACTTGGCATTAGGAACAAGAAGAAGAATGCTGGGACAAGAAGTGCAGAATTCAGACTCTGTGGCTACGTTCCTGTAAAAAATCATGGCAGTACATGAATGATGCTATATTTCAGGCTCCTAAATAGCCCTGTTGGCCGTGTGGTATAATGTATGTTTTTATGTTGGCACCATTTAGTGTCTGTGTTAGCAAGTGTCCGAGGAACTGTGGTTAATCGTTTTCATTCACCACACCAATTTACTCAGCATCAGTATTACATCATAACTTGGCCTTGGGTTTTGGTGGTTTCAGCTCAGTGACAACATTATTACATTACTCAGAATGTGCAGATGGAAAAGATGCACTGAGATGGTGACTGTCTGAATGAGGACAATTTGTTTCATATTTATCATTGGCTTTTTATAACACTGGATCAAGAAAATGCTTCATGAGAGGTTAAAATTGTGCAGATACACACATCAAGATGGGCAAAGCTTCCCAGGAAAGACTGAATATAGCACTGCTGTACCATGTTGGAATCCATAATGATGAGAAATTTTTTTATTGCAATTGCCAATTGATCACTTTGGGAAATCACAGTGATGAAGAATTCTCTTTATCTGATTTGAAAATTCTTATTTGCTGTTTTTGAAAAAAAACCCAACCAAACCAAACCAAACTAAAAAACCACCAGCCACTGTGTTCTGCTTGAAATGATTTGTCTTTAAGAAAGATTTTTATTTCCTCCCCCACCCAAAATGGAAAAGAATGTTTTTAAATGTCAGTGAAAATATTGCATACGGTGACAAAACAATTTTTTCAAATCACTTCAAAATTGACTAAAAAGAGAGGAAAGTCTACCTGTGATGCTTTTATCACCTGAACTTTTTTGCGTTTAAAGGGACTGACCTTTAATTAGGTATCTCCTGTCCGCTACTACTGCAAGCACAATGTAACTGTCTGGGGAAAGCCCTCTTCACTGACTCCCGGGAACGGAGGGCAAAGCAATGGGTCATCAAGTGCCGAGTCCTCATTCACTGATAAATTAACACTGATAAGTGCATGTGTTAATCAGATAAATCATATTAAATTGGGTAGTGGTTCCAGGAACGAGGAAACCCAATTCAAATCAGTGGAAGAAGTTGCTGAAAGGGTATGTTTTCTGTAGTTTACTGGACATGACTAATTCAAGCACCAGTTCTAACATGGTTCTGATATGCAGTGATGGTGTAATCTTTCAGGACTGTAGTTACTGTTCCTCGTCATGCTGTGAAGTCTCTAAATCATCCTTCAACAGCGGAAATGATAGTTTCCTTTTTTTCATGCTGACATTGCTATTCCTGTAGGATATGACATCAGCAGCATGAGGATCAGAAGATTGACTCAGCACACTTTGTGAAACGAACTGCTCTGTTATATTGCTGCCTCCATTTAATTTGATGTATAGGGGAGATTTCTTCAGCTGCTCACAAAACGCAAGCCCACAGAGGTTTTATTTTGTATCCTGGAAAGGCCATGACATTTCAGGGCCTTAGGACAAAAGAGCGTAACAGCTGTGCTACGTATCATTACAGGTTCACCTAGAACAGTATCTTGATGCTCATGGTGACCAATAAAGAATGCTTGGGGAAGTATAGGGAAATCATATAGATACTTTCCACTATTACTTTTCCTCTATATTTTTCCAGATGCTATGAATTTGAAGCTCAGGAACTTCTTGAGCCAAAGACAGCATCTTTGTGTTGAATGGGCCTTACAAGATTTTCCCTCATTAATTTGTCTACTCACACTGCCTGAACTCCTGAGAGCATTTAATATCCACAAATAGGTGTAGCAAAGAATCCCAGAGTTTAACTATTTGTTGTAAGAAGAACGCATTCCTTGAGTTTCTGCTGAACCTGCCACCTGCTACCTTCATTTTTTGACCTGTTTTTCTTTTAGATTGGAATCAGCGATCGATCGTTCCTTGTTCTCCTTAGGCATGCCATTTATAGCATTACAGAATTTTGTCATGTTCCCTCTGTCATCTCTTTTCCAGGCTAAAAAGACCTATTCTGCTTACTTGTTTCTCGTCCTATAACTCTTATTATCTTTCTTGTTTTCATCTGAACTTTATCTTGTTCTACTATACAAATGTCCTTCCTCCTCCTCCCCTCCTCCCATAGTTAGCCAGATCACCTCCCATGTCATCTGAAACTTCATTGTACTTCAGAACTATTAGGTTCGGCTTGTGCCTATTCTTACTTTTAATATGATGCCGGCCTGATGATAAAAGTGCTGTCAATACTGCCTCTGCTGAAATCCACTCCTATGTCTGAACAACCGCCTACAGTGCAATTACACTGCCGTGCAAGCAACCATAACAATCCCTGGTTTTGAAATGAGGTTTCATCATTTCTTGACAATATGAATATCTTACCTGAAGGATTATTATTTATGTTTGAGAAAGATTAGCTTGAATCAAAGAAGAGAACAACTATGATGATGATTAGTAGACTGAATTATTTATACTCTGCAATGACAGAAAGGTTTTTCGCTGTCAAAAAGGACTATAGGGGCTTTTTACAGAGACATTATTGGGGAAGGAAGGAAAGACCTATTCATGCAGAGGAACTGCAGTGGAAAAACATCGAGAGAGTGGAATTAATTCTGGGCAAAGGTAGATTGGAAGTTAGAAGAACTTTTAAAGTATTTGAGGAGTAATGTTTCTGCAAGAGTTTTTGCAATGGCAGATGTGAGGACAGGAACCTTAAATGTTTTTAAGATTATGCCCCCAAGAGGGGCACTGATATTTGGCTAGCAGGTGCATTTTTGTTTCCTAGAGGCTTGGAAGGAAATTCACTTGCTGTTTCTCTGCATCATATTTATGTTGTATTAATAGTCATCTGTGTCAGCGCAGCCACTGGCTGTTTGCAGAGACAAAAATTTGAATCTGAGATAGCAATTTGGGGCTTACCATAGAGATCAAAACTGCATTTATCAGATATTTTTCATTATCAACTTCTACTGTAATGTGTGTATGTGCTCCCAGTACCACCTTGGTATGAGTGTGCTCTTGGCAAAGTAAACTTATCAAAAAAGCTACCTTATTTCAGTTAGAACTGAAAGAAATATACTTTTAATCCAAACGCTGAGAAAAAGATCAATGGGTTTGTTTCTAATTCATTGACTAGATCAGCTTCTTTTTCAATATATTTGGTGGAAGAGAATTCTTCTTGCAGAAAATACTTACTTTTTCAGTTATCTGTAAGGTCTTCACGTCAAATCTAGTTTGCATTCATTTTGTTTGGTTTGTTCTTTAATTTATTAAGTAGTCAGGTGGTCCTTAAATAGCATCTCATGCTACACAGCTGAGACATCATCTCTCAAATGTGTTCGGAGACCTACAGTGTTAGTATTCAATGATGATGTCATGATCCCTTGCATACATGAGAACCAGAAATGCACCTGTGTTGAGATGGGTAACGGGTGCTTTTGATTTTGGAAAGAGGATCATATTCAAATACGTTACTTAAAGGGAAAAATAAATGTATTTTAGCAAAACCATCATTACTGAAAATAAATTTAAAATCTTATTTATTGTCTTGTAAAAACAGATATAGCGAATGTGTACAACCTTGCTGTACTTACTGTAAACTTTTATTTATTACTTTTGAGCCCCTGGTGTACTATGAATAAACTCTAACAATGGTTTGCCGGTGGCAAAACTTTGAGCATGTCTGAAAACATTAGATGATATTTCACACACATTTTCTTTGCATTTCATTTATGAAAAGTTGAATTGATGGCTTCTAAAAACCTTTTTTATGGAAGAGTCCTTGTGACATTGATAGCTTAGTGACAAAAACAGAATTACTATGACTCTGCTGTTTTAATGTTAGAGGTATATTTAATATGCATAAGACCAAAAAAACAGTTTTTAAGCACTGAAATCTTACATCATTTGCTTCACTTTATAGATGATATTGCATCTAAGCGAGGTTTTTATTGATATCAAGAAATTCTTTTTTTCCCTTTCTTTTCCCTTTCAATTTTTTTTTTCTTTCTCTAAGAATCTCCTTTGGTTAATACTTCTTTACTTTGAAAACTACAGCCCTCTTAAACTAGACAAAACTGTACTTCATAGTCCTTCAAAATGAAGGTTAGAGATTATTTGGTATAAATACCAGTTCAGTGAATGCTGAATCCTTGGTGTTGCTAAACCTGTGCAGGTGTTTCCAGCTGACCAATGCAAGGTTAGGGTTTGGTTAGGATATTGCTTTAAATGCCTCAGCAGTTAAGCACCATGTAAAATTTTGCCATAAAATACGAGAGTCTGCTAGTGTTGTGACAGCCTATTCGGCCCAGCAGTTTCCTTTTACAGATTAACAGTCTGTGCATGGAGAGCAGTGAGGACAGAACAAGCTAGAGTGAAATTATGAATACTGTAACCCTGGAGACACTTAAAGGCTAATGGCATTTCTGTGCAGCTTTCTCTTGCTTGCAGATTTGCCTCTGTTTCCTTTACTGGCGCCGTTTCTTAGATGCACTGTAATGCAGATATTGTAATGAATTACAGCAGGCAGAAAGCAGTGATATTAATTTACAAACATTGAAACCAGACAAAATCGGATTCACTTTTAGTGGAAAATAAAGTAATTATTTTCTTTTTTGTTTCTTTTGTTTGTTTAATGTTTGTTTAATTTGCACCAGGGGGAAGTCACTTGAAACTATTCTAGAATAAGTTTGCCTGGATAGCTATTGTGTGTAATGTATCTCCGAGGGGATGCACGCACCCATAGACACAAGAGAAACTTGTCCTAACGATCATCTTGTCTCTTGGGCAGACCAGCTGGCGCAGAGCAGTGCTGAACAACACTTCTGTATTGCTTCCAAGACTCTTCCTCCAGAAAGCCCAAACATTGTCCTTGGTAATTTGGAGCTGAACACAACCCTGAGGAACCCTGGATCAATATACGTGTTTGAAAAGTATGGCATGTAACAGTTCGTTTGTTTTAAATTACTGAGATATGTCAGGTAGGCCTTGCTTCTGCCTTGTCCAAAGATCAACTAAATCTAGTCCTCCTGTATTCCTAGCCCTGCACTACTCAAATGGGTCTCAGAGAACAAGCGCTGAAGATTGCACACATGTTGATATTTGTACTGGAGAGCATATGCCCTTTGGTGGAATAATTCCAGTTACTACGTAATCCTGGCAGTTACCTGTGTAGAATCCTGTTAATTATCATCTTCACCCATTTGGCCTGGGGATCTAAACAGATTTGCTGGCTGTTCTTCAGTGTTGCTCTGCAGTGGAATGAACATTGCACTTCAGTTAATATTGGCACCTGAGGAGGTCAGAGGAGGATGCAGACAAGGCTAAGGACTATAAGCTTAAGGGCTGCCAAGTCTTCAGCATTCGTAAACCATGACTTCTCTTGCCTGCTGACTTTACGTACATGATTTCCACACCATTGCAGTGTGGGCCCTTAGGAATGATTTTGACGTTGGCCAGGTGCTTTGGCAACATTAATCCTGTGACAGTCTGGATGCAGTGACACCGCAGCTCCGCTGCCAGCATCATCTCTGTGAGGAAAGGAAAGAGAAGCTTATAATGTCTGCAACTGAACCAAACTAACAATGAAAATATTAATTAGAGAAAGCAGAAGGGATAAAAAGTTCATGCCTCAAGGTATAAATGGATTGCTATTCATGGGTTTAAGTTAGTACCTTCACTGACCAAAAACAGGGCATTTGAGATCTGCAGACTTTTTACAGTTAACAATTTATAAGTTCCCATTACCATTACAATTATTTTGGCATCCCACAACATCAAGTGCAACAAAAGGCTACTGAAGTGTGGGACTCCTGTCTTATGAGAGGAAGAAAAAGCTAGCTGAGCAGGCAGACGGCTACTCCCCACGAATACAGCCTGGAGGTGAAACCTGTTTGGGCTAAAATTCTACACTGGTACCTGGTGTGAAAAAGCCACAAAAATGTTCTGCTTAGAAGCTTAATCAAGATGCTGGGAAAGGTCTGGGGGTCTCTGAGGAAGCAACTCTGCGTAAGTACTAGGAGCAAAAAACCAACAAGCTTTGGGATGGAGTTTGATTAAATTATGCCATACATTGTACAGCACCCAAGCCCATGGACTGAGCTTGCTGTTGCCTGACAGGCCTTCCAGACCCACGTTGCCCTAGTCAAGCAAAAAAAAAAGTTATCCCAGCTTTAGGGATTGAGCACAGAGCGCCAGAGGGGTGGCGCAAGTTATCCAAGATCGCAAGCCATGAAGCCTAGGGCTTTCCCAGCTCCACTGCTGCAGACACTGGGCTATCTTCCTGATTTCACAACAGATATCACAGTTTAAAATGGAGAATCACAACTCTCACATTTGTCCATTTTTCCTACTAAGGGAAGCTGCATCTTCAGTTTGAAATTCCTGACAGCTGAACTGTCGAATGTATTTGAAAAAGGAGATTCAGTACTTTGAGGGCAGTATCAAGAAGCAAAGACTAGGTCCAGATAAATGGATGTGGGGCACGCAGACACTCTTACTGAGATAAGTAGGGCTGCAGGAGCCAAAATCCCAGTCAGTTGTTCAGTCCTCTCTTGCTGTGTGTAGTCTTGACATCCCTTAAGACCAAACAGCAAACCCCTTTACCTCACCCTATGCTAGTTCTTGTACCTTGATATGATCATCCACCTGTTTCCCTTCTTCAGTTATCTGCCCAGCTGAATCTGCCGGCGCTTCTTTTGGCTGACCAACACCTCCCTACCTACCTGGCAGAAAGCAGGAAAAACGCACTTGAAAGTCAAGCATTGCGAAGCATAGAGTATCACAGCAGAGAAGCAACATCCCATCTGCAGGCTCAAGAGAAGAAAATGAGATTCCCAAAGGCTGTGCCAGGGCTTCACTGCAGGTGTGTGTTATGATACAGTCGTCCTGTTAGCCAGTTCTCTAGCCTGGAGGTTGGCCACATCCAGCTCTGTTCTGGCTCAGGAGAGGCTGCAGATGTGTGTCATCCCAACGTGAAGCCAGGACGCAGTAGGAGCAAGCATCCACATGGTGCTGAGGCTTGGAAGCATTCCAGACGCCTAAACTTGGCATACTTGCTGCCCGCAAAATACTTTTTGGACTTTCCCAGCAGAGTCTGGGGTTTTTTTTTACCCTCATGTTTCTCAGGAAAGATCTCTAAGAGATGGCTGTTGGTTAGAAATAGATTGATTCAAATTAATTTGAATATTCCAAGCTTTCATCTCAGGGTCTGTTACCATAGAAGCAGCATGAAAAGTGATAGCGATGCAATATACCACACAGTTAGTGCAGGCTATCACTTCTGAGGCCCTGGTTGTAATCTCATTTTCCTCAGAATATTTAAGGGACAAGTTCACCAATGTCAGTGAATCTCCACTAGGTGAAGAATAATAGGAGACAAGAAATAGGCCCACTCTGACAGTCCATGAATATGTTTTTCTTGACCTGCTACCTCAAAGACAGTGTGAGCATAGAAGTCCTACGCACCTTGAAAACATTCTGTTTAGCTAAACCACATTGCAAAAGAATTGTTGTACAAAGGAAAATAAATTGAATTTTCTTACCGGGAAGGTTGCCCATAAAAGAGAGAATCAGGAGGGAGATTACAGTCTTGCTATCCATGACTGCTCTCTGTGCCTTCTTATGGTGAACTGAAAACAAGCTCTGCGGTGTCTTCAGACTCACATGGGACTGCTGACGCTGTTACACTCCAGGATTTGCTTCTCATGCACATGTACATACAGATGGAATTACTCTTGCTCCTGCCTTTTGCCACAGCCAGAACAAGTAGTGGGAAAATCTGAGATGGAACGGCTTGTGCTAACACACCTGAAACCGAGCAGTAGGTTGGAGCCACTCTGCTAGCTGTGATTCTTTCTTAATTCCAAGAAAACAGTAAAAGACTAAGAGAGAATAACATGCTAGTTAAAGCAGGGAGAGAGGTATTAAGCTTCATTGGTTGTCATCATTTATAGCTCAGTACTTGCCTAATTTTCTCTCAGTGCTGAAATACAAGACAGAATCAAGTTAATAATAGAATATTGGCAAAAAGCTAGGAAATTGTGTTATTTGGATAGGATGAGGAAGTCAGAGCCTTATCACATTAAGATAATGATCTTTAATAAACTCTTACATATACTTATCCACTATCCCATATAACACCTGGCAAATTCATGGGCCAGAGTGGGCCGAGGACTCTTCTTGTGGCTGTAGGGAAAGAGACTTCAGCTGTATGGACAAGACATGCCATGCCACATGCTCTGATGTCCAGAAAACAGCTCCTGACCTCTTGCATTTATTCGTACTGCATAATACTAAAAAAAAAAAAAAAAAAAAAAAAAAAGATTTTAAGAAGCTTTGAGTTTTCAACACCTCTGAATATTAAGCAGTGTTTTAGAAAGCAGTTAAAGCTATGCTTTAACTTTGTTATTCCAGCTCCCATTCCTTTAAAAGGGAACTAATAATGTGTGGTTCATGATTTTGTTTAATGAAGATTTGACTTACTTGTGCGATACCACACACACAAAAAACCCCAGCTGTGGAAATGCTGGAAACAGCCACCATCTCCTCATGTTCCCTTCTATGCCCTTAGCCCTCTATTGGTTTTACTCTGTTCTTCTCAGGCAAGCGCAAGTCCCTTCAGATTTGCAAGCACAAAGAGGCTGCCTCTTACTATGCTCTTGCATTTAACCCTACTGAATACATCTCTTTTTTCAGATCTCTTCTTCCCACTTCTTTCTAGGTGTCTCTCCTGAGAGGAAAATTCAGATCTGTACTAAAAAAAGAGCATGCATTTGCCACACCGCTGGTCACTGTCTCCTGGCCTATGACCAGGCATGTACACTGCCCACTCTTTTTGATCCCAGTCCAGCCCTGCCTTCTCTTGTAATGAACTGCTGATGATTTTGAAATACCTAAAATTCTCTGTTCAGAAAGGATTCTTGAAGCTGAGGCACTCGATTCTATCCAGTCGATGATACAGAACCATTTTGCGTTGTTATGCAAGTGAGTGGTAGCTCACAAAATGAACAGATATTTGTGGTTTTGTGTGTGTACTTGCATATTGTGAAATTGGTCATTTCATGAAATGACTGAAATGTTGGTAATTTTAGAAAATGACTGAAAAAATAGGTTAAAATGTTAAGAAGTACCTAATTACAATATTTTGCATTATTAACTCAAAAGTACAAGTAAGAATGTTTTTTCTAAATTATGTATTTAGAAAAGCATTTGCTTTCAAAAACAGTGAAGCTTGCCACTCTACAGTTCTAAAATTATTTTTACAACTGAGGTTATTTCATAAAACAATGGAAAACTTTAGGGGTTCTGTGAAGTGAACAGTTCACTGCAGAAAAGTGTCATTGGTTACCGTAAGGACCGGGATGAAAGACTTGTTCTGTATGTATCTGTATATATGTCTTTCTGAGAAGCTGCTAACATTTCATGCAAAATAACCTTTCAGCTTTGGTCCATATGTTAATTTGCATAGAGTGTGATTTCAGTCCTTTGTAAATAATGTGGAGGCACATGCTTTTGCATTCTCAGCAGGTGTCAGCTGCAGGGCTGCTCTCTCTGCTGTATCTGAACACTTCTGTGACATTTTTGTAATCAGTGGAGGAACCTGCACCTCCTGGTCAGGTATCGGCAGCCCAATGGGCCTGTTATCACCACCTGAAAATTTATAATCTCAGGCTTGTCCTTAAAGGAGAACAACTAGAGTGCAAGACAAGGCATAAATTCTGGGACAGGCAAGGGACTTGTGCTCTGAGACCAGCAGAGGAGTGTCCTGTGGAATTCCTCAATGAACAGGAAAAACCTCTGCAAAACCAACAAGGTTGGGCTCTAGGCCTATAGAGACAAACAGCATCCGTGGGATGGTCAGGAGGGTGGACTAGTGGTTTCAGCATAATTATGAGGTCCACCAGAAATGTGAACTGCATTGGTCCTGTCTTGGAAGGAGGCATCCGTTTCTGTGGTAGAGTTAGGATGATTGAAAAAGAGCTGGATAGTAGAGGTAGGAGGGAAGGAGGGAGAGAAGGAGAAGCCAAGTGCAACTCTGGTTCTGCAGCCCAACACGCTGTGACTAGAGGTGAGACAGAAGAGGGCTGAGGTAATTTGTCATTGTGCTTCCTTTTGGGGAACTTTTTGCTCTGCTTGGAGAAATGGGAAGTCCAGTAGACTTGCTTCAGCATCTGGATGAGCCTCATCAGAAACTGCCTAGAGCAGTGAGGTCTCATTGTACGGTGATGTGAGGTGACACTGTTTTTCTGCGTCTCTGCAGTAGAGCTGCCATCACCTGTGTGGAAGAAGGAAGTCGGCTAGCATAGGTGCAGCCGCAGACGCGTTGCATATGCCGGGGTTTGAAAATGACCACCTTGAATTCCTGAAGGGTGTTTTGAACCAGGAGGTGCTGGTCCATTAGAATGCCAGCAAAAAAGGCAGTCAAGCTCTTGTTTTTCTCTGTCAAGTATTGCCTGAAATGCCATTTCTTAGAGCTATCACTATATAGAAGAAGAGGATAGTAAAGATAGTCTTCCATCCCTTCAGATGCTGCTAACCCTAAGTTGTGTGGTATCAAACAGGGCTCCAGTCAGGGGAGAGCTTTCTGTGCAGATCCTGACTGTGGAAATGTTACCCCACTGAGAGTCATTCAAGCACTTCTGAGGATTTTCAAAAACCAAATCAACTCTATTTATCATTTCTACTGTCAGATAGGAGGAATGTTCACATGAGAATTTGTTGCTGCAGTTTCAGATAAGGGCAAGGACATGTAGCTGATCACCAGCATTGCGTGGGAGCTCCCTGCAGACCTCTCCCTTACAATTAGCTGGCTAAATTTACCCTGCAGGCGAGGGATCCGTGCAGCCCAAGCCGTATATGCAGCGCAGCACAGCGCAGGCCTGGGCCTACTCCCATTAGGTGGGTCACCGACTCCTCAATGCACAGGTGTCTCTCAGTCAGCATCCCAACAAGGGGGACCTCTGGCTTAGGTGCCAAATGGCACAGGGACCTACACCTGTATGAAACAGAACTCCCACGAAGAGGAAAACAAGCAAAGTTTCTCCTTTTCTCACTAATAAAAGGGAAATATAGTCTAAAAGAGGGCAAAAGTTTGAAAAATGCAAAGAGGAAACAGTATATTTGCATAAATTTTGAGAAGGAAAATGTTCTCGGGGAAGACAGTATATAATCACTCCACCTCACTTAGCAATGTGGACTGTGTGGTAAAACTCTTGAGTATTTTTGTGTGACAAATAGTATCGCAGTCATTTGGAAGGTGCTGCTTTTCCTTACAGTCAGATTTCACCAGGTGACTGAACCCGTAACACTAGTCATTTGAGTACTTTCAGCTTCTAGGTAGTTCACTTTATGACCCAGTGGAATAGCCAGCTGGGTATAGAATATCATTTGAGTCATTTTGTAATTTCATAATATGCAGTTCATCTAAGTAGATGTGTGCGTGTACATATATATATATAGCTGTCATATTGTAAAATCCACCCTTTGATAGACATTTTATTTATTTAATTATATACATACAAGCAAACCCTCTCATTATCTGTTGCTTTTTGGTGTGTAGCTTTGTCCAGCTTACACTCTCCCCTAATTTCTTCTCTAATGTTTGCAAAGTTGCATAATTGGATTTGTTGTTTTTCTCAGGTGCAACACATCTTTTTAGCCCTTTAGTACTCTAAATTTCTGCACTCAGCTAATGGATAAATCGGGCAAAATAAATTATTTTCCCTGGAAAGGTTTTTAATATAGTAAGACTTCTTCCCTTCAAGAGCAACAGTACAAAGATGGTATCACTAAAAAAAAAATATAGTAATTTCTCCTTTTCTGAGCAATGTAATGCTTTCTCCTAACCACAACAGCCTAAATATTGGACTTTAGAATTCTGGCATTACAGAGAGAAAAGCTATTTTATACATCAAGAAGTTTTAAAAATTCAGTAAGATGTCCACAACTAAAAAAAGTAACATCCAGTTACTTGCTAGGTAAAGAGGAAGAAATAAGGAACATGGACAGTCCTTGTTCATATGAATTTGTTTTCCAATTATTTCTCTCAAAGAGAAGCTAGACTGTGTTACGAGGATGAGCCAGCTTTCTTCAGGTGTCATAGGAGAACACTATGACTCTCAGTCGTGTCAACAAGGCCAGGATATGGTTATACCTTCAGATAAGGTTCCATTGAATTTCATGAGCAAACAGCAATTGATTTCTCTGTCACTAGCTAAGTACTATGTAGCTAGTGACTGAAGATACTGTTTGCGCTAGAGATATGCACTAAAAAAGAATCCAGAGGTGGAGATTGTTTGCTTTAAAAGGTGTCAGGGCTCCTTGTTACAGCTGGGACCTGAACAATTTCTTTTTCTGGAAACAAACTCACTGTTGCAAACTGTCATGGTTTCTTACCGCAGCAGACACTGTTGCTCCTTCCCACCCAGCAAAACATGTTTAACTTTAAACACAGCCCCACTTTAAGTTAAACCAGAACACAAGTTCCTGCAGATTGCAGGGGCTTACTTGGATTCAACACATTCATCCTGGAGTTAATCTCTTCACATCAGCAGCTCTGAGTGAAGACTTTCAGTAAGGTGCCTCTGAATCTAAAAGCACCTTTGCCCCGTACAAAGCGTCCCCGACACTTCAGAGGGAGCTGGACCGCGCGTGTGCCCAGGAACCCCTGGGCACGCACAGAGGTTACTGCTTCCCCGCTTCCCAGCTAGCCAAACTAACACAGGCACACCGGTCCATCTTAACATGGAATTCACCAAAAAACCCAGTATATTTTTCAACAACAAGGTATTTTTATTGCATTATATTTCATTACATTACCATTTAATGATAAATCCACCTTTTTACATAAATACATTTTTCCAAAGCAGAATAAGGAAAATTACTTATTCTATATGAATTATGACAGTATGTCATACAAGTAGACATGAAATATCTAAGCCTCTTCAGAACACTTACTGTTCCTTTACATCTTGTGCATAAATACCAAATAATTAAATGTAAACTCATTTAAAAACAAACAAACCAACCCCAACATTATCTTGCTAGGAACCAAAACAATCTTGGCATGAAACCCCAAAATTTCATGGAAATTCTAAATTGTCATAAATTTTTAATAGAATGAGACTTCAGGAGCAAGTTTTCTCTAATTTCACTGTGCAGATCCTAGGCATTCTGCAGTAAATGCTAGGAAGTTATAGTGGGGAAAACAGATTGACCAAAACATCGAGCCCAAGGCTCATTCAGGCACCTGAGGCAGCAGACTGAGCTTGGCAGCACAGCCCTGCACTTGCTTCAACCCGTTTTTATTCCCGTGTAATTCTGAACGGGCACTAAAATGCCAAGTGCCAGACAGCACTCAGAATCAGCGATCTTGTTATTCCTCACGGAAGGATTGCCCACTATCATCAACACTACCCACTGAAACCTCTCTGTATCAGACTATCTGCAGACATTTGCACAACGGTCTCTACAATGGACCTGTTATAAATGACCATATCCAAAACAGGATTCCGAGTAGAAATCTATTAAACGAATAGAGATAAGCAAACAGCGCTGGGCGCACCGGGAGTCCCCGCTCCACCAAGGCACGTGCCGTGCCATTCCCGTTTCCGGTTTTTATTCCTTCTACTGATACATATTCATGAAAAGGTGGGTTTATGTAAATACACCCCAGCAATGGGTGTATCTCCCCCCTCTCTTTGTCTCCTAGGGTCATCCTCAGCTCGCCCTCCAGATGACCCCAGGCCCTATGCATGCGCTTTACAAAAACATCCCTCGCCCGGCACCACGCGGCCAGCAACAAGACCGGTTTAAACTGGTATATTAAGGTGTAACAAGAAGCAAGAACTATATACATCACCATGTGGCCTTAGCATGTTTTTATATTGACACGAATCAGGTGAATATATTTCACAGACCCGTCTTCTTTTCGGATATTAATGCTATTTATAAGAACTTGTTGGCAAATTGTATTTGGAGAGAAGGAACTCGCACAAAGGTGGGGCTACTCAAACTGTGAGAACTGCAGCAAGGTTGCTGAGAGGTGCCTAGCAAAGCCTATGCTGTCTTATCAGAAGGATTCAGTCACTTTAGCTCAGTCAGTGAATACATACGTAGGAATAGGCAATAATAAATATAAGGGGAGGGGAGAGTCTCAGAGGGATTGAACGTAGAACAGCTGGTCTACAAACTCATCAAAACTAGAGAGTCAGGCTGTTATCTTCTTCCAACATCCATTTCCCGGCATCTTCTGGCAGACACAGGTGGCTTCATTTGGAGATATTTCTTCCCTCAGAGCTGGTTATTTGAACTGCAACAGGTAGAATTCAGATTATACCGCCAGTCAGGAAATCTTTCCTTAAGCCTTTTGCACGCCCCAGACAGGAGATGTGTGTTCTGGAAAAGGTGCCTGGTGGCGACAGTGGACCGCACTGGCCGGGTAGATTTGCGTTTCATCAGCCATTTGCTGTGGATACTCTACCTGACCCGCAGGGTTTGCTCTGCCCAGCAAAGCAGCCACTTTTCGGGCAATTTTGTGGCACAACTAAACAGATTTCCCCGTAGAAATCAACGGCAGCGTGTGGCTTATTATTCCCCCGCCACCCAGCCAAAAGCTAGGCCTGGCCCCCAGAAGGGCTCACGTTAGCATCGGCTGATGCGCGCTGCACGTCCCCGTCTCCCCACGGAAAGCGAGGGCCGCCCGGGCCCCCGGCAGGCACCCACCTGCTGAGGATCCTGGTGAGGATGAGCTTGACCCAGGGCGCGGAGGGGCTCAGGCACACC
>JAOBAS010000007.1:35338189-35354305 GCA_025311575.1 Elanoides forficatus | reverse complement strand
AAAGAAGGAAGTGAACGTGGTTTGGAAGGAAGGTGAAGTAAGGGATCAAGACAATAGCTGAGAACAGAAAGGACATGTAAACATCTCTGCTACATTTATTTGCGAGGAGGAGGGCAGTAGAAAAATGAATGGAAGGTGGTGAATACACAAGGCAGCTGTAACATGCAATGGCCGTCTGACAGGGTTGTAGAAATACAATTTAGATGCTAAATGAAGTGGCCATGGGGAGCAGAAGCTTACATGAGATTCGGAAAAGGAGAGATGGACAAGAACATGTAGTTAGCTCCAGTGAAATTTCAGGGTCCTTCCTTTCATTGTGGTGCAAATGTCCTCACTCTTACTCACCACCTGGTCAGCTTTTGGGTATGTTACACAGACATGCACGTACACACACAAAGACACTAACTAAATAGTCTCCGTGTTTTCAAAGGGTGCAGTTTTCTCTTATGGCTTCTGCATGGCCTGGTAACTGGAGGGTGACAGGGCACATCGTTTAGAGTTCAAGTGGCTGAACGCCTCAAACTGGTGCTGAAACGATGTGGGTCAAGGAGAGGACTGACATCAGTCTTACTGCAAAGGGTCTTCAAGAAGAAGCTAGCCAAAGACAGCTCTCTTATTTTATGATCACCAAGTTAGCCAGAAATAATCCTTCTTCAAGACTATCTAGATCATAGGTAAAAGTGAAATCAAAGTGTGCATACTTCAGATAAACAAGTACACACTAGTTTAAAGCAGTAGGCTTTAAACCTATGCCCTCTCTCTCTTATTCTCAGTTTCCTTCCTGAAGATGCCCAACATGTTGCTGGCTTTCATTTGGCCGCTGTTGCACTTTGAGCTGATGATTTCAGAGGATTGTTAAGCATGGATGTTTTAAACTACTGTCTTACAAACCGAACTAGGAGTCCTATGGGAAGACGCACTACACCCATGAGGGCTGTCCCATGGGACAGGAGATGGGGTGGTAACAATATGAAGCATCCCAATTTATCTGCCAGAATCCTTCCTCGGTGCTCATATGCAGTATGAGTCCTTCTCTCCCAAAGAGGCCGAGCATTGGTGCCTGTGCATGCTGGGGAGGAATAGCCAGGCCTTTTAAAAGAGGCAGGCGTTTGTACTCAGCACTTTTCATATCAGGGATCAGAATAGGAAGCAGTTGTTACACAAGGGCAAATGCTTGATATTTGCGTACCCAAAGTAGAGGTTACAAATTCCCATTTTGATATTCAAATAGTGGCCTGTTGATGTAGTAAAGATTTACAACTCCGGAGCTGATCTGGACACCTGCAGTGTTTAGGCATTGGAGGGTAAAATTCGCTTGTCTGGAAGGTACTTAAATAAGGAGTCTTGCCCTACAGCCCACCAGTCCGCAAGGACTGGGAATAGCCTGAAGAGAGGAGAGTGAGCATTTTACCCTGCCCTGAGAGTTTGTTATTGCATTCAGTAATGTCAGGTTACCTGACAGGGTGAGTTACAGTACCATGTACTAGAAATTTTCATTTCAGTTCCAGAAGTCAGGCTGAGGTCGCAAAAATGAAGCAGACTGTTTCCAAATAAAGCAAATGAAAACGTAAAATAACAAACAGATAACAAACAGATTTTTCTGAAAAAAAACATTTAATAATACATTGTTAGGAATAATTACACTCTCACAAGCAAATTCTGTGTATGCGAGATGTAGTTTTTTCCATTTCCATTAGCTGATTGAGTAGCTAATTAGACATACAACCAAGTCCTTCTACAGAGCAATGAGATTGTGAATATTTCTTGTGAAAGGAATAGCAGGAATGGAAAATCCAGTAGAAATGAAATAAATTATCATTTTCTCTCTTGTCTAGAAACTACTCAATAAATACATTTATAAATACCGCGGAAATCACAATAAATAAATACCAAACACACTGTCATACAGATTCTGTAGGCTAGATTTTTAAAGTCAGAAATCACAGTTCACAGTCTAGCCACAGCCTGACTGTGGTTCAGGAAACTGTTGTTGACACAACATACTAGTTTCACTCCAGGGGAGCAGGAGGAATTATCAGTTTGCTGGTGTAATAGCAAAATAGTAAGGCTTTGTGTAAATAAGCTGTGCTGTAAGTGCATTGCACTTAACTAGTTGAGTTTGGCTGAAGTGGCTGCCAAGGGTTCTTCATTTCCTTTAGCAAACCACTTGAACTATTCAGGGTCTTCAGTGTCAATGAACAGTGTGTCCCACAGACAACACTGACCATTTTGAAAGACCTTCTTAAATAGATTAAGTTAAATAAATAAATAAATAAATAAAACAATCCATAATTAACATAATAACACCGATGCGGGAGGTGGAAGATGGTGCGCTGCATGAATGATGCTTTTCCCAATGTTTCTCTCAGCAGAGGAGCCGGAGCAGTTCCCAGATTTTTTCTGTCATTGTGTCTCTTAGAGTGGTGAGTCAGAATTGAATTGAGCACTGTTAAGAGGTGAGGGAAGAGGATAATTTAAAAGGAGGTTCAAGAGCAGTTATCATTGCTTAGCATTACACGAACAGATAAGGATGAATGGTCTGTTTCCAACTCTATGTGCTCTCTTGAGGCACAGAGAGAATAAAGTTGATGTTTCAAAAGCAGTTACTGAAATCCCAGTGTGTGCGTATCTGGTGCCCAGCTAGGAAACTTCTGCAGCATGAGTTTCTGCATTTACTTGCATCAAGAAACTCATTAACTCGGAAATATGAATTATTAACGTATGCTACTGTAAGTAAGGGGAAGATGAATTTTTTAAAGCCTCGTTTTTCAAAGGGAGACAAACACTTCTTTGTTACTTTCACTCCAGATGGAGTTGCCGGTAGTCAAAGGCTTAGTAGTGTCGTTATCGGCTTGAGCAAAGACCCTGCAGCAGGGTCAGGAAGACTAAGACTAATTCTGTAATTAAGCAGCAAATTTCCTTGTTCTTTAAATCTAATTAATAGAAAATGGAAAGTATCGCTAAGAAATCCTACAAATTGACTTTTTGGGGGAGGTTTACCACTCAACTGCGCAAACTGAGAGGGAATGGGACTTACTTGGCCAAAATTGCCTTTACGATCAGCTGTACCCAGGGAGCAGTGGGCTCCAAGCACACCTCTCTGCCGTCCTTCAGAGTAGCTCTGCAAAACAGGGAATAAAGAAAAGTCAGGAAACTACTACATGGATCTGTTTTACTCACAGAATGTAATGCTGCATTTTAAGATTAGTTAGTATAAATTAATCCTAACTGCTCTAGGTTAGACTTGGCCGTTTTGTTATATGTGTTCCACAACTGAGGAGACTAAAACTGTCCAGGCGTTGTCTGAGTCTGTGTGCCTGCTCTCAAAGCAATCACACATTCCCAGAAGTCTTTCTCAATATATGTGGGTGCTTGGCTTGAATTTGTTTACATTAGTAAAGCTTTCTTACACAACGATTGAATCCTCCAGTGGTGAAAAAGTGTTTCAGCACTGTAAGGATTTCAACATTTTAGTCCCTCCTACATGCTATTCAAGATAACATGAGTTTCACTGTTTCTCTAAATCTGCTTGTGGGAACTTAATTTGTCTCTTTGAGACTGATGCAAGCTGTTTTCATGGAAGTTTTGCCTGCCTAATAAATTCAAGGTTTAAACTATGTCATTACCTAACATATTAAGAACTAGCCAGCCCTTGAAATTCATGTTCTACCACCAGAATTATTTAATATGTCCCATGACAGATAAAGAGTGATCAGTTCAGGAATACGTAAGGTCATAGAGATGATGAAAACCATGGTGTACTACTTAAAACCATCTCTCAAAAGAATAACCAAATCCAACTACATCATGTCAGCCTGCTAACTATCGTACTTGGCATGAAGCATAAAAGCCCCTGCAGCGGCAGCAGCAGCCGAGCGTAGGTGAAGCAGAGGGAGGCTCTTGCGGAGCTACTTACATGACTTCAACGTTCTTGCAGTGGGGGCCGCTCTGTGTCAGCTTCACATCTTGAATGGATTTAGGAGGGATGAACTTCGAATGCGTGGCTATGCACTGGCACCGGAGCTCGGTTGCCATCCTCGCCAGGGTCATACCTGTGAGCAGAAAAGGAAGATCGTGGTTTGAGAGGGAGTCTTACCATCACTGTATCGGACATAAAGCACAACTCCTCTATTTTAACAACATTCTCAATTAAAATACTGCCGTTGTCCAAGCTGCCTAAATCCTCACGGTATATAGATCAGTTGCTTATTTGTTTCAGAGGAGCTGATGCCCAAGTACCTTTAAAACTAAATTAACACATCTTTTAAAAATAAAACCACATATTTTGAGGTTACTTGTACTGACTACACTGTACAGTTAGTTGCATTGTTTTAGTATCTGGATCGACAAACTGGCAGCTCTACAGAAGATAGAGCCCTAGATTTCTTTCATTAATTGGAGGCTTGTCCATGCTTCTCTGTTCATACTGTTTATTCTCTGTTCCCAGCTGTATACTACTTGCTTGAGGCAGTATGATCATTAAGTAACAAATACGAGATCATAAACTGTTCTTTGTGTGAGAAGGGAGAGAAACGTCCAGACACTTCAGAAGAACATTGTGTCTCTAGCTGCGTATACTTAAAGTGAAACAGAGAAATAAAGCAAATTTAAGTTGCATCCTTAAAATTTTTCCCACATGATGTCAGTAACTCTTCAGTACAAGGGCTACGTGGTAGATTTCAGACTGAAGAGAAGTAGCTGAAAATCTCTCAGACGAAACTAATTTGCTGAAACAAATATAAAGCTACCTGCCTGCAAGGACGAGCATCTCGGTAGATGCCTAGACAATACTACAGCCATGGAGATCTTGGGAGGGATTCACTTACCCTGAGACATAGCCGCTGAAATCAGGAAAAGAGCCAGGACAGCCACAAGTTTGCTGTTCATGATTAGGCAGGAGATTTCCGCTGGATTGTTTAGCTCTGGTTCTGTGGAGCAGTGACCTCTCTTGTCCCGGAGGATTGCTGATGCCTGATCTGGGCGATCCGTCTCGCTTATATACTGGTTTGTGCCCAGCATGTGTGCCTTGCTAGCATGTAGATTGCGTTAGAGGAATTTCCCAGATGCAGTAAAAATGAGTCACATGACTGTTGTGAAACTCCTTCCTAGATGACGAGGAATTATTCTGCTGAGAATGATATAATGTATTAATTTATTAAAATATGTAAATAATAGCCATGCATTCCAATTTATTTTGTAGACTTTTATAAGTTTCGTGCTTTTTCTAATGCATACCCTTATTTAGTAATACAACTTTATGGTGGTTTCAGTTACGTTTATGCTGTAACTTTTCAATAGTTTCTTCAGGGAAATAACTGTTCTTCATAGGGATGCCAGATCTATACTTGAGATATTTAATTTCTTAACTCCATTTACGGTGATAGCTTCTACTTATCTGATTTTAAGCCACTGGAGTGGAAATCGGGCAGTGCTGAAATCACTGAAAAGCTTTTTCACTGGGGTTAGGATTTTACCTCAGCATTATTTTGATGTTAATGATTTTAATTTTTTAGTTTTTTCTTTTCTTCTGTTTAGGTGGCATCTTACAAAGGAAATTCATCTCTAATACTGTCTGCTTGATAAAGGAATTGAGGTTGCAGTATTCAAAGCTTCCTGTGGGAAGCAGATATTAAATTCTGAATGGCTTTGAAAACCATGCCTGCATTTTTCATGTCACATGTGTTAATGAATGATAAACAGAGGAAGCTTTGTATGCAAACAAGATAGCATGACCTGCTGAACACAACTGCTTTTGTTTCCTGTGTAAATCTAGATATTTTTGATAAGTCTTATGTAATCTTTTTCAGTGACTGTAACCCTACGTCTTAGCAAAGGAAAATACCATTAAGTGTTATGGCTATAGACATTTCTGTTAAAGAACCTTTTTGCATGAATGCTGAGTGTTTATTTGCCGTGGCTGGTAGAGATATTACCTTGCGAGGGAGACAATTTCAGGGGAAGACTTGGGCTCAAATGCACATCTGTTGCTTAAATGAAGATTTGGTTTTTTAACCCATCTGGAGTGCATGTGATTAGGAAAAACCGTTCTGTTTCAGTGCCGTAAAAACATTGTCCTTTAGATCATGATGACTTTTGCTGCTTGTCATCTCCAGCCTCAAAGTTTCACGTTTTTGTGATCTGTGGATTAAAAGAGGTACTTCTCCCCAACTCTGAGGAGTTCTTAAAAACTCAATTACCTTTAGCATGTAAAGCATTGTGATTTATTTCTAGTAATAATTTAATAGTTTGCCCATAATTTGTTACGGTTTACTGCATACCATTTGTCATTAACTTACTTGATAAAAGGAACTTTGTGATGATAATTCATCTGTTTCCCATCACTATGTCAGCTGGCCCAAGAAAAGGTACCACCGAGTTTGTCTCTCCTACCTCTTGCTGAGTATTGAGTCAACAAAAGATACCCATTCAGACTCCTAATGGTGCTTCTCCTTAGCTGTATGTCTTAGAGAGCTTTACTGAAAAATACACTTAGTTCTCTGAAGGTGTGAAAAAGGAGAAGATTTTACCAGGTACTGAAGGTTATGTTTTATTGTTTATGTTGTATTACGTTGTATACATTACATTAAATTAACAGGGTGGTTTCTCTGGCGTCAGATTATAGATGTTCGATCTTTAACCAGTTTGCTTGGAATGAGGTTCTGCTGATGCTTTTTTTTTGCGTTCTCTCTCTTTCTTTCCATGTCTCTACATATGTATGCATGCACACAGGGTAATTAAAATTTGATTAGGGATCCCACTTTTCTTAGTTACTGTTTTGCAGCTTTATTATCTAATTTTGGTGTGCGCTGAAATGTCATTAATGTCTGAGGCAAAAAAAGGAAATTCCCCCTCAAATCCCCAAGTAAAACCATTGTCTGCTTGTTCTCCTTACAGCTAGACTCAGCTATTTCCTGAGTGTGGCAGTAACAGATCTGCAGAAATCCCCAGGTCAAAAGTGAAGGCAAGAGCCTGCTCCACCTATATGATTAACCCTGCCCCTGAGCTAAGAGTAAGTATCTGTCTAAAAGAGCAGGATGTTTGTAATGAAACAAAAATCCACTATGTTTTCTGACAGCTAAATCATCTCCTCTACCTCCACTTTTTCTCTAATGTGACACAGTTTCATCGGTACTGTGTGAAGGGGGTGTAACAGAGACGATGATAGTGGCATAAAAAGGTTGAGGCAAGAGATCAAGCCCGAAGGCCAGGCACTCTAACCCGTGTTCCTGGGAGTGCCGTGCTTCGCCCAAGTTCTCCCTACATCCCTTCAACACTTTGCCCACGATCTCGTCCCAGCCCCTGCCTATGGGAACTCCGAATCCATTATGTGATTTTGGCAGTATGTGTTTTCCCGCCAGCCATCAGGGATGACTTGTGCAAATGGAATTGCTGCTCCTTTTGAAGGATAACGTCACTGAGTGAGCTGATACTGCTGCAAGCGGAGACCTTCCGTGCTTAAGTCTGTTAAAAGCACGCTTGTAACGAACAAAACAACAGTTACACAATAGTCCGATTACTGAAAGACTGCTGAAGAGGGAAGTAAATGCCTCCCTTGCCTGTGTTTCAAGGCAGGGTATAGGATGTGTTCTCCGTGCTGCAGCACGGAAACTAGTGGTTTTTCTTTTTCGCAACTCATTACCTTGTCTAATGAACACAAAAGTCAAAAAGGAAATCTTTTGGGATCTTGACTGGGATCATTTAGAGTCTGTGCGTGTAGCAAAGGACACCCAAACACAAGGGACACAGTGAGGGGGATTCATGTGTGCTCTGGTGACCAAGACCATCATGAGGGATTGGGGAGAGCTGGGCTTCATTCCCTTACTGTTTTGAGTCCCCCCCGTTGCAGAGGAATGCTCCAGCCTCTGGGCTGATGAGATTACTCTCTCTAAGAAAACTAAGTATCTGTCTTGTTTTGGACAAATTCAAACCTCTCACTTGAGAATTTGTGCACACAAGACCCCAAAGACGCAGGAGACAAAGCTTTTGCTGGAACGAGGGTTCAGCCTGAGCAAGGTGAACTCTCTCAACTCCTGTCTCCTATGTGTCCTCTCTACCAGCTATTCTTGTTCCACAGGGAAAAAAATCCCACTCCGTCTTCTGAAACCACCTCCTTTTCCCCAGAAGGGGCTTGGCATTTGCCTGCCATTTGCCTGCCATTCCACTTGACATGTGGAGAGCAGAAGGGGCAAATACAGGGGCTGGGAAGTAATTACTTCCGCTGCTCAGAAACTGGGCACACGGTTGTGCAAACACTTGGGGAAGGTTACAGGGAGGCAGAGCATAGGAAAGATACGTAAAAAGCAGAATGTGTCCTAAACATCTGGTTTTTTACTTGCTACATGAGGAAGTGATAGCAAGGAAAGGAGAAAAGCTTAGGTCAGTTTGTGATTATTTTTTTTCAAACTTAAATGTCTAAATATAGGTCGTTATGTACCCTTAGTCAGATCGTGGCAAATGCTGGACTTCCCTGAATCCCTCTGGAATCACAAAATAGCAGTACAGCTTTTTTTAAGTTGATTTGCCTTTTAATTTACGTATCTATAATACATAAGTATGTGTACTATAAGTATATAGTTATGTGACTGCATATTTATTTATGATATATGTTTCAGATCTGCTTTAAAACAGTTAATTCTGTATTGTAGCTTTCAGTTAAAAAATTGTTGTGGGTTAAATGAAATGTTTCATTTGATCCAATGCAATATGAAAAATAATTGACAATATTAATACAAGGTATCCAGTAATATTAGAAAATGATACATTAATATTCATTATAATGTTACCATAAAATATTAGGAAATAGTAACAAATATTCATAATAAACATAAATTAGATCTACCTGGTATTAACAGAAGAGATACTAAGTCCAACTAGAGAATTGTTAGGGACCAGCAGCTGGGGTTTTACCTCCTCTATGAAGGCTGTGTTTAGTGTTTTATTTGCGTTTTCCTTTCATGAGTTTGGGGGGAAGCATTTTCTGACTGTGGAAATAAGATATGGAAGTGGTAGGAGGAAACACATGGTAAGTTTTAAGAAGTTCGTGCCAGGAACTTTTGATTAATTTAGAAGTAGTCAGTAGACGTAATATACATCATGCATTCATCTCTGACTCTTAAAATGTCGCTTGCTGTCATCTTACTGTCTGCTTAAACTACAGCCAATGCAGCTTGGCAGATTTGGCCCAAACACTTCCTGGCAGTGCAGTCACAGGGGGTATGCACAGAGATGGATGGAGAGTTTCTCTGTAGCACTCAGGTGAACATATGTAGGTAGCCTGCAAAAATGTAGACATCTGGATCTTGAATAAAAAATACACCGTTGAGTATTATAAATGAGATCTGTTTTGCATAAAAGCTGTTATATATAAACTTGCTGATCCATTGGATCTCAAGCCACTGGACAGGTCAAATCTTACTGCTTACCAAAACGTGGGGGAACAGCAGTGGGAAGGAATGGGAAGGAACAATTGATGTATTTAGTTACTTTACAAAATCAGGTTTGAATCCAAAGTTGCTCTGGTTGGCGGTTCCAGTGAGGGTTAGTCCCTCTCAAGAACGAGACTGTCCTGAGAGTTTCCTACATGTCCGTTTGCCGTCTGATGTTCTGTCTAGCCTGCGGCTATCCTCCAAGCCCCACTCTCCCACCCTGGCGCTCAGAAGGTCACGCTCCACAGGGCAATCATGGTATTTTTGCCTGCAGTCCTCCATTGCTGTGACCACATATCTGGTCTGGTGATTGCTGCTAGAATCTGCACTTTAGCGCTTTCTGTCCTTCAGAAACTAGATTTATATTTAACGACATTATATTTATTTATATTTAACGGCATTATATAAATGATGTGTAGCAAATCATTAAGAAAAAACATCTTTAACACCCTTTTTGACAGTAGAAAGAAATTAATAATAAATGCAGTGGGAATTAACACATTAAACCAATGTTTAGTCTTATAAGCAGTCTGCTGGACCCTTGAGCAGTAACATTTAGCATAATGAATATGTAAGCTGCAAAATCCTTTTGCAAAGGAAAAAATGTGTTCTGTTATAGTATCAGGTAGAACTACTGTAAGAACAAAGAAGTTGCAAAAAAACCTCCTGTTTTATTAACATTAATAAATAATGCATTCTTTTCTTCAGAAATAAGACTTCTAAGTTTCTTTTTCTATATATGTATATATGTGTCTCCGTGCCTGCATCTTCTTATCTATAAGTGGAAACTACAGCACAATAAATATAACTCCAGAAATAATACAGGTAATTTAGTCTTTCTAATTTTAGCTGCTTCCTTCTGAAAGCCATTAACTCATAGTCATTAGGCTACCCTGAGGCTGGCAGTGACTTAGACTGTTGATGAGACATAGTGAAGCACCTCACAGGAGGTGGTTTAAGTGTCAGTCCATGCTTACTTGTTCGCAGGTGTGCTGCAGGTACACCCAGTCAAATACTGTTGGATAATGTTACCTGTGAACACTCTTCATGTCCTTCAGACAGTCATATTTTAATCAGCATTCTCCATTTCAGTGAGTGGGATGTCTCATTTAAAGATACGCTACCAAAAAAATTATTTTTAGGGTACTCATAGAAAATGAAGTAATCTTTGGTCTTTGTAGAAGACATTGCTACAGCCGTCAGGACTGGCTGGTCGAGGATCTCTGCCGCTTTCTCAAAGATGGTTCTTTCATGGAGAAATGGGTGTGAATTCACTTCTCCCTTGGCCACCTAGAAGTATCTCACTTTTGAATGAAAGATCTGGTTTGCTTCATCACTTCTTGTATGGAGTATTTGTTCATCTTTGTTGCATTACCTTCAACCTTTCCCAACTCTACTCTGTCTTCTTGAAGATGGGAGCCAGGGGCTGCACAGCGCTCTGCATGCGGGTGAGTCATGCAGTTACACAGTGGCATAACGAATTTTAGTAGTTAGTTGTTACTCATGCCCTAGTATGGGTTGGGTTTCTGGCTTTTTTGGTTTGGTTCTGAAGTTTTTTTCGCTGCTGAGCCCTGATCTGATATTCCTGTTGTACAGTTTAGCATAATCCCAAGATCTCTCTCTTATGTGCTAGTGGTCAGCCTAGAATGCCTCATTTTTATATGAGCTTTGTAATTTTTTCCTCCCATGTCAACCATTTTCGCTACTTCCTGCAGTGAATTTCACCTGGTAGTTTACAGCCTACTCAATGAATCTCCTAAGGTTCTTCTGCAGTTCTTCAGAGTTGAGCCTAGTCTTTACCACCCTCCATTTAGTATCACCAGAATACTTCAGCTCGTAGCACATGACCTTCCCAGACCAGTTGTGGATATGCCAAACCAAGCAGGACCTCACACAAGCTGGTGTAGGAATCCATGGGTGGTGTCCCTTTATCAAAAAAAAGCTGACCTTTTTGTTCTGTCCTTCATTTCTATGTATTCACCGGTTATGTACCCATTTCCAAGACTTCTTTCTTAGCCTCATTATTTCTAATGTTCGGTGAGAGTTGTGAAAGGATTTCAGAAAGACAGTTTGACTGTACCTGTTGGACCTTCCACATCCATAGGCTTGTTGTCACCTTCAAAGAACTGTAACAAACGGATAAAAGAAAACTTCCTTCAAAAAGCTGCACAGACTCTTCCTTATTATATGTTTATTCATGTGTATACTACTTGTATCCTTTCTATTTCTACGTCAAGTAAGACCATTAAGGGTAGCCAATTTCCTCTTGTTTATTATTGTCCTTAGAGCACTAAAACACATTCATTAAGCTTGAATTCCTTGATGCATCACAGATAGAGTTTTAGAGATAGGCACAGCAAAGAAAATAAGTAGCATCAGCAACCATCTTGGGGGGAAAAAAACCCCATCAAATGTAGAAATGTAGCAGAAGGGGGGGTCTGTTCCTTGACGTTCTCATCCGCAAGTGTTTCCTCTTATTTCATATCCTTGAAAAACTCCAAGGTCTATTTTTCCTTGACTTTTCTTTGATTGGTGACTCAGTGTTGTCTCTGGCCCTGTAATGAGATGAAGTATGAAGTGAGTTCAGAAATTTTTTAATGAAACAATTACTATTAATACAAGCTACAGGAAGAGCAACAGGTGCTCATAAGTTTTTAATTACCTATTTTTACTGTATCAACCGACATGTGCAAAGACAAAAAAATCCTGTGTTTACGCAAGTACTGCTCCAACAGAAAGGACTTCCATATGCCTGTGTCCAAATTGTGCAAAGTAGGGACCTGACTGTCCCCATTTACAGCAGTGAAAAGTAATAAGCTTAGAAATGCCAGCCGTACATCTGAATTATACCCAGAAATAGGAAGTGAGTCTTTTAGAGCTTGATTTTTGGAAGTGTCAAACATGCCTCCAGATTGTGCTGTCTCTCAGCAGATGTTTAGGTGCATCATACCTGTGACCTTTTGGGTGGCTTAACACACAGGGAACGTATCAAAACTAGGAAATTATTTTAATCCTCAGGCATTTAGAAATACAGGTTTAGAGAGAAATGCTGGAAAGAATTACTAATGCCTGAAGAGGGTGAACATTTTCGTGACAAGAAACGAAAATCTGCCTTCTAAAAATAGCTTTCAACTGAAGCTGTTCTAGTAAAGAAAACAACTTACCTGGCCAAAATAGCCTTTACAGTGAGCCGGACCCAGGGAGCAGTGGGTTCCAAACACACTCGTCTGCCGCCTTTCAGCGTAGCTCTGCCAAGAAAGAAACAAAGAAGTTAAGGCCAGGTGGATCCCTCCCACTCTCCTAATGTTTTGAAATTTATCTTAGCTATTTGTCAAGTAAGTAACTGGACTTTTGTTTATTAAACTTGTTTGACATTTTCCAGCTAGCATTTCTGAGAGAAAAAGGGAAAAATGATTTTCCTATACTTTTTCTATACTTGGGCATTTAAGTTTGGGGTTTGTTAATGAATGATGTCAGTATAGGTGCTTATGATGCGATCTTTTTAATGAGCCTGATGAAGTTTTTATTTGGTTTCTGTTCTCTATCTGGTCATAGTTTAACAGATCTTTCAGGAACTTGATTATCTTGGAAACTTTTTTTTTTTTTTAAATCAAACCTGGCTGAAATTACCAATTACTAGTGAGGTGAACTGGATGACACGCAATGCTGCTCAGAGGGTATGATTGTACAAGTGTTATTTGCTTATGAAACCATAGTGAAAGTATGAAAACCTGAAAGCTCCCTTCTGTTTACATGAATGCATTGATCCAATTCATGTGAATAGTTCCTGATGTGATTTTAAATGAAGCTTACCGTATCTTTTACTTCATACTTACATGGATTTTACAATTTAAGTTCCACGCTCCTTGCACAGGAAAATGCTCACTATGCAATTCTGTGGAGTTATTCTAGGGAATAACTCGCCGTGTTTCAAACTTCGCCACATGTAGACCAAGTTAGTGGAAATTGTTTGAATTCATGTCAGTGGGATCAAGCCTGTATCTTTGATTATTCTTCATTCTCCTAAATTATTAATTGTGCCCTGAATGCGTTACAGGGATCTAATTCTCTCCTGTGGTGTTTGTCATATTTAAGATATTAGCATAGAGAGACTTTTAAAATACTGTCTGGAAGTGGCTTGTAACATTGGCAGGAAGTTAGCTTATTCCTTTGGATAGAAGGCCTAATACCTTATTCTTAGCATCTATGAGGCTTTGCAAGGGACATGTAATTCCACCCAAAGTAAATAAGTAACTAGAGTGTGAGATGCCAAGTCACTTTCTCCTATTGAGAGCCAGATGATATTTTGCAAAAGTGCTCACATGATTTCCACATTTTTGCAGCGAGGTCCTCTTTGGCTCAATCTCACATTCTCAATAGCCTTGGGAGGGATGAACTTGGAATGAGTGCTTATGCACAGGCACTGGAAGCCTTTTTCCTTTGTCTTCGCCGGGGCCTTACCTGCGGAACAAACATAAGTTATGTCTAGATAAATGAACAATCTCATTATTTGCTCTTGTGAAGCAAAGAGTATTCCCTTCTGTCAGCTGCCTTCTTGTTACTCGGACACTCGGATTTGCTGAAGACTTTGAGATAAAATTAACTGCATCTGCGCAACAGCAGCAGTTATATTTTCAGAGCTGCTGGTATGCAGATGCATTTAAGGTTAAACTTGTATCTCTAAGTGAAAATACTTAGATGTTTTCATAGTGTATTTGTGCCTGGCCAGATCCTACACCTGAATTGCATCACTTGAACAAAGTAGGTTAACGTCATTAACTATGTCCACATATTGTTTACTACTTCCTGCCATGATTATCTGCTCACATTCTTTATTCTTTTCTGAAAACTGCATAATTCTTGCTTTGAGGAAGAACTATCGTCAACCTGCCTACCAAGAACGAAAGTACAAATAGGAGTAAGTTGTCATTTGGAAAAGAGGAGATGTATGGACACATTTAGAAAAAAAGTCCTGTCTTAATTCAAACATTTCTTAAAATCTAGAGTAAGGCATATATTATGGCATAGGAATACACTAATTTTCTGACAGAAGCATATTTTACACCTGGAAACAGCCACAACATCCTAACAGATGCAAATACGAATGATACTTTTTACTTCTGAATGACAATTTATTGAAGATGCACACCTCTTGCAAAAAGTCAACATCAACATAGCATAAGTCCACTTGCACATATATATATATATTCATTCATTGGTTATGTGAGTTTTAAGAGATCATTTTCTTACCTTTTGACCCTGCCATTAAGACCAGATAAAGAACCAAAGCAACAACAGGTTTGCAATACATTGCTGTGCAGAAGTTTTCTTCTTAACAGACGTCCTTCCCTGGTTCTGTTTCACATCAGTTTTTATATTGGAAAGGTGCACTCCCAGCAGCCTAAGTGCTGAACAAGTGCTCTCCAGCACAACATGTGGCTTCTGTACACACAGGTTTCCTAACACGTGGGAGTGTTGCATAAGAAATCCAAATCTCTGTGCAGTTTGTTCAGTGGCACTTCAGAATTCCCTAACTTCTGCTGCTGTATATTTTAAATTATTTCCTTAGATTGTGATTATTATCCATCACTTTTTGTTTGCACTACTTCATGGGATGTTAGTTTTAACCAACAATGCTGAGTTTGCACTTGGAAATCAATACAGCGTTACCAGACCTCCCCCCAAGCCAAAATAGACTTCCCTGCCTCTGAATGTAGAATTTCTGTTCAGCTCTTCGCATTGAGTTTAAATGCCTTGTGCAAAAACTTATACCCAACATAATTATGGGAACTTTTCATCCCAATCTTATGGACTATATTTTGATATGACTCTAATGAAGTTATTTAGCCAGTGTCTTATGAAGGCAAGACATAACTAGTTTCTGTTGTTCTCTGAGAGGATTTTGTCATTTTCAGTTTGGCTAAAGGGGTTTAGATGTTTAATTCTGTACTGAAAAGCTTCTGTAGTCATTGGACAGGAAATTATGAGCTTGAAATGACTGAGGCATTGTCACCTAAGTCACTTAAGCTCTCCTGAAAATTTCATTTGTTCAGCATATGAAAAGAGAAAGTATCTGACAATAAAAGAGTTGTAATAACACCTGATTAAAGTAAGCACTTAAGAAGTTACTTGTTTTTCTTTCTAACCTCATGCATCTAGAATAATCGTAGGTGTTTAAAGCAGAAGATAAACACGTGTCATAAGTGAAATCTCTCGAGTATTCCTCAGGAACCTGTTTCTAGTGTGTATATGGTTTAGTCATTGGGATATTAGATATTCTTATTTTTGCGAGGTGAAAAAAAGGTGGTGTCAAGGAAGGAAACTGGACCAAATTGTGATCTGATAAAATATATTGTTCATGTGTATTTCAGTACTTTACTAAAATTAAGAAAGCAACTGGGTTCTGAAAAGAAGGAGCCTACCAAATGAGAGCCTTGGTATTGTGTCTAGGGGAGATGGTAGTTTGTCCTGGACATACATAGTGTCTGGCTTTTGCTCAGTGGGGAGCAGGACAACACTTTGGGTATGTTAGCTAAGATTGTTAACTAGTTGTGCTGGTTTATGCTGGGATAGAGTTAATTGTCTTCCTAGTAGCTGGTAGAGTGCTATGTTTCTGAGTTAGGTATGAGAAGAATGTTGATAACACACTGATGTTTTCAGTTGTTGCTAAGTAATGTTTAGTCTAAAGTCA
>JAOBAS010000007.1:35319701-35333202 GCA_025311575.1 Elanoides forficatus | reverse complement strand
GGGTTTGTAACACTCTGTTCCTCGTGATTATTTTCTTCTGTACTTTCGTACTTTTGATGTTATTATTATGTTACTCTTTGTGACTGTCTGCTTCTGGTGGAAGGCATTTCATCTGTGATTTTCCATCTGTTGTCTTTGGGCTTTGATTTTTTTCATTTTAAGACATCGTAGAAGTAAGAGCTAATACTTCTTATAAGTGATAGATACTAGATAGATAGGTACTATAACTGGATTTTAATGAGCTCCCCTTGTCCTTATATGCAATTACATTTTTAAAAATCTCTCTTTATATGCTGAGATGATAACTTCTGCAGAAATACTTAGAGTATCTTTTGATACATTAAAACCTAGCATCACTGAAATAAGCAACGGAATCCAGACATTGTCTTACTATTGAGAACATACAGAATATATTATTATGATTATGATGAATTGCTTTGCCTGATCATGTGGATTTTTTTGAGGATGATTGCTTCTTCTGAAGCCAAAACTTCTTCACTGTTTGCTGCTTTGAATTTGGGCAGAGGAAAATTCTAAAAGCTGCTGCAAGATTCTCCTTCTGAAATAAATTGAGGCAATTTTGCAAATTTAAATTTGACCCTGTAAAGAGAAGATTTCTTCTGATTATCATAAAATTAAAGAAAAGTGAAGACGGAATCACGAAGGAGGATTATTCAGATCAAGTCATAGATGTGCAACCATTTTTATTAACAATAGAAAATAATACTAAAACACAGGTGGGCTTTTTGGGGATTAAACATTAAGGAATCCCGTTATTGTTGTCCTGGCAGGTAATGGAGATGGTCAAAGGAACAGAGCATAGGAGCAGATATGAATGATTATAGGTTTATTGTTCTCATACAGAGATTTATGTTATGCCAGACTGAATTCCACTTACTATTACCGCGTCTGTAGTTTTACACAATTAAGTTTATAAATAGTCTTAGAGGATGTGTTCAGAATAGTAGCCTAATAAGATGTGTAGATATGGAATTAAGCACCTGTTTTTCCTGTAAATTTTCAGCTTGCAGTGAACATAGCTGGATTAGCTAACATGAGCACCTAAGCACTTAATTATAGTCCTTCTGTGTCAAATGAGAGGTCTGCTTAGAGAGTATCCTCTCCTCAATCAAGGCCATCAGCAGATGTTTAGGAATGTGTAAGAGAAGATCAAGTGTGTTTGAGACTTATCCCTAGTAGTCTCCCACTCCGAGCCTGGTTTCATTTGATGCCTCCTGATTCTTTTATGAGAAAACAAGAGTTAGATATTGGTCCTTATCTCTGATTTCCACCTCCTTCATAATTCTGTAGACGTTTATCACATCTCCAGATTGATCTCTTTTTACAAAATGTTGTCCTGTTGCCTGATAGCAGCATAGACTGCGTTGTTCATTCCTATCTCTGGAATTTTTTATTTCCCCCCTTACACACTATTTCCATACACAGCAAACTGTTCACAGAAATGCAAACTAGAGTATCAATGGAAATGTCTTTTGGCTTGCATACAAGGAGAAAATGGAGGTATGAATTGGTATGAGCTTCAGGTACCTGAGTGAAAAAATTGGAGTTTCTCAGATCATTTTCTTTATGCTTCTCCCCAACTTTCCCTGACTGGTGAGTGACCTGGAACTTTAGTTTGTTTATGCTCATGTGAGCAGTGGGGGATTTCTTCCCCCTGGGGAACTCCTTGCACTGCTCTGTCCTCATCCCCCTCAATGATTGCTCACCAGTATCTTTAGAAATGCTGCCTCATGTCTGCAATTTTGGATCCAAACATGTAAAAGATCATTTAGAAGTAGCTGAGCATCTGAGTCAGTGAATGTGACAACTCCTGCTGGGTTTTTTTTAAAGAATATTAGGTTCAGCAGGAAAGGGTAGTTCTGCTTGAGCTTTAGATTTCCTTTTGGCAAATTCTTCCTCTTATCTTCTTATACTTCTGTGACCCTGTATGCAAAATCTATGCATATTTTTGATCTGCAAAGGGAAAATATCTCAACTTTGCGTCTTTGTCTGGCAGTCCGGGTGTTTAGCGTCATCTGTATGTTGGTGGCGAGACAGTCTCTACTGTGAACCTTACCTGAGGCAACTTGACTGACTTGAGAGGGCCAAACAGAGAACTTACTTACAGTTACAAATACCATAAGTATAAGTCTTTTCACCCTAACTATTTCTTAATTAGATAGCAACAGAAAACCCAAGATTTTAAGTTTGCCAACTGTCACAGTGAATGATTTTTATATGAAAGATATGGAATAAACAGCTGTAAATAGAACTGCAACCATGAGATAAATGTTTAGTACCTATCTTCCTGATGAGCTTCAGCAGTGTCTGGGTCAGCCCTCTACAAAAATGTTCGTTCTCTTTTGTTTAGTTAATATGCAGTTCTGAAAGCCTAACTCCTTTTGATAAGCCCATCTTCTCAGGAAGGGCTCACTGAAATTCGTGTGGTTGTCTCTGCCCCTCTTCCTGAAGCTGCTTATGCTTGATATTTACCACCATTAACAAGAATGGAAATTGCATTCAGTTCTTTCCAGGGGCATGGAGTGAAGTGTATTTTCTGAACCAGTCCTCTACTGGGCAGGTGTTACAAGGGTTACTGTGTGAGTGCTTTAACAAAGGAGTATTAATGAGTCATAAAGTTTCACAAAGTCTTCTAAGAACCAGAGCCAGAGCTCTGCTGTACCACAGTGCTACTTCCTCACAGCACAGGAGATGATGATCCCTATTCCTGTTTTTTCTGTGCAGCCCGTGATTCTTGCTGCAGGGAAGTACAGTTGCAACACCTATGCCGGTGAATATTTTTTTCCACTTACACTGCTGATGAAATCTCTGGTTTAGAGGCAGGAGAAGCGCCTTTGTGTTCTGTTTTGAGAGGACCTGGCATGTGGATCTACCTGCAGCACAAGCAAGTGCTCCAGCAATACACAATTATATACCACATCTAAAACCATTGCTATCACTTCTTTCTCTCTAGTTGGCTTAATTTGCCTTTGTTCATCTTGCTAGCTGTTCTGGATCGTAGTGCTATGCATTTAATACTATACCCTTGCAGCTGGAGTTCTAAAATTCATTAATGATGATGTTGAGCATTGCTTCAGCGAAGTCCCTGAGCCTCAAACAGAACACTTATGGTTAACTGAGAACTTTATTCACAGTTTTCAGAACTCTGAAGGAATCCAAAATTGCAGCCCTTCCTTTCTGTGCCCTTTGGCCTATTAACAATACAATCAAAAACCATTTACTGATCGGGTTTGATGGAAAATATCTGCCTTTGTATGTTCCCGGGGTTTCCCGCTGTATGTAGTAACTGCATAGGAAATGAAGTCATCTCCAGAAAGGGAAGTAGTATTGGGAAAAAAAAAAAAAAGAAGAAGAAAAGAAAGAAAATGGACAGGATGCTGCCTGAAGCATGATCAGGATGTTCATGCTATTCAACATGCAGCAATTTTTTCAAAGAAAAAGTGACCACTGTGGTTTAATTGCATTAGTTGCATTTTTAAGAAGAAAAAAAAATGCAGTAGGGTTACTCAGGGACTTTCCAGTATTTCAGCTGGTATCACCATGTGTTGTCTTTCTTATTACATAAATACCTTTTTTCATTAATCATCATAATTAAGTGAAAACCAATTACAATACACGAACCAAAGGGTTACTCAAATATTTTATTTAATGTGACAAGGTCAAGATTTCCATGACTGAGCAGAAACAGTAGCTGAGAATGAGGAAAGGACTGGAGAAGACACTTAGGAGTAGCACTTGCTCACTCTCTCTCTCCCTTACTCCCTGACCTCCCTTTTGCAAGGTTCTATCCCCTCAGCTGTGCCAACATTAGAAGTCTGTTTTCTAGGTAGCCTTTATCTACTTGAAGGAGGAGGATAAAATAATGACAGTTTTCCCAAAGGTATTGTATTTTCAAGCCTATTGCAAAGCCAAGCAGAATTAACAACCCTGTGCTACATGGGTATTGCAATTCTAATCATCCCCCTACTGGTGTAAATCAGCAATAAATGAAAATCACTGGAGTCACACCGGCATTGGCTCTAAGTCTGAAGAGAGCAAGGTCCTGAATGCAGAGGCAGTGAGATGATGCGAAGCACAACAGCTACTAGGAGACAGAAGAGAGTGCATTGCCCTCAAATTCCTGTGTGTAAATCATCAAGGCAATTTTTGTTTCTGAAGGTTCAGCTGTGTGGAGGAAAAATCAGTTTGAACTGGAGATAGAGGGCTTACGTGTATATGCCTCTTGCCTGCACCTGAGTGAACAAAAGGTGAAGGCAGAAGAACTTGGAGAGGAAGGGAACCACAGTGTGCATTTTATCCACGAGGGCCCATCCCCATTGTGTGGGAAGCTGGCTCCTCATGGGACTGATCATCACTGAGCAGACTGTATGCACGTTTACATCACATGAAACCAAGACAGAGTTTTTAGCTCCTTAAACAAAGACCTCTGACACTGGAGCTGAGGGATAATGCTACCAAGTGCCAAACTGGAGGCCAAAATGCAACAAATGCATCCTAAGGAATCTGGTTCCGGTGCAGTCCTGCTGGTCGGACACTGCAGAAACATTAGCTGAGTCCAAGCAGGTAACTTCCCCAGGAATTCATTGCTGCTGGTTTACTTACAGGTTTAAGTATTTGCACTGCTGAGTGCATGGCATTGATTTTTGCAGCTTAACAATTTGTGTTTGTTCTGCTCTGTTATGTGTTGATTTTGAATATTTGCTGTGGAAGAGATTGGTTTTCCCTATCAATAGGTACAAATAAGGATTTCCATTGCAGTTGCACCTGAGTATTCCGCTTCCTCCTGCAGTTGTTACAGATGCTGGGCAGAAGTCAGGAAGGTCAGCTGAGATGGGAATAGACTCCAGGTCCTGTCTCTTCCCACCTAGTCCTGCTCCTCAAGAAAAAAGAGCAAAGGCAGCACCTCCAGCATATACTTCTTCTGATTGGTAACGCTGTGCGGGAAGGTAATGGTTTTCAGGGGAACCAAACTCACTTTTCTTGTCACTGGCTTTCCCTCTTCTTTCCTGCATTTCATGTTGTAATTTTTTTCCTATATCAAATTGAAAACCCCAGGGAATATTTTACATTATTCTGACTTCATGGCAACTCCTGCTACGGAGTTGCTTCCTTTAACTGCAGTGGATTTTGTAACACTGATCAAAAGTCAGCAGCGGGTCAAACGAATGCTTTAGATATGACCTGGTTTGCCTTCTCCCACTCTTCATAGATATGTAATAGCAAACCAGAATACTTGTGTGACAGGAAGAGTTTGTGAATTTGCACCTTGTTTTTTTCCAAGCACTCACAAGTAGCTCTCTAGATTTTTAATGGTCCGGTGGTATGAAGACAGAATTCATATTTTTTAAGCCTCCATAGATGGCCTGCAGTATTACAGCATGTCATGGGACATGCCTGTCCGAAACCAGGACACAGCACTTCTGGAAAGCAACTCTGTTTGTGTGTAAAGTTTCTCAGATTTTGTGAACTTGAAATTAAAAATACCATTGTTTAGCAGTGTAGATCTATGTGTAACCATCGTGGTAGTTATACACTGAATTGTATTTCCTCGCATCCTAAGTTTCTAGTGCATTTGCAATTCACCCTGGTGCTTTGGGGAAAGTGAGCAAGCTGTTCTTTAACTCTTCAGAAGAAAGTGACTTGACAGTTGAAAGTAGTCATTTGTAATCTGATCTAAACACTTCCTACCCAGATTGATCTTTTTAATCTGAGGTAGATCCTATCTCTGTATGACTGATTTGTATATAGTATGACTGTGCGTCTGATGTTTACCAAACCACCATCAACCAATATCTGAGCTAGCTTGAACTGTCACGGTTAGAATTGCATGTGGTTTTATACCTTTAGTAATTCCTAAGGTGTGTCCTGAGCTTCTGAAAGCCCTAATCTCCCTCTGCCATTCCCACCCTACCCTCACGTCAGTATTATGCTTCAGTGTTTGTCCTTTCTGGGCTTGGTTCTCTTTGAATAAAAAGCATCTTCGCCTATTTATTGTAGGCAAAGTATTTGTCATTGGGATTCAATGAAAGATGTGAAAATTACTCTTGTATATCACTGTTTCTCTTACTTCCAGCCCAGAGCTAATTTACTCTTATAAAAAGTAATGTAATTACAATATAGGAATTTACCCCCTTCAATTTAGCATGAACAGCTACGTTGACAGAGACCATTAGTGGCCAATGCCAAACCCAAACATCTGCATCTTTAATGTAGATCAAGGATATAAACCTACAGCAAGGAGTTTGATTTTCCCCAGCACTTTTTTCCTGAAAGTCTGCTAATACCTGTTTTTTAAGTCTAACCTGTGGAGGTATCCAATCCCAGTACAGTCAACCAGGAAACCATCCATTAGGAGCATAAGGCATGCACTGGAGGTAGTCACCGAGCAGAATGTTCCAGTACCCACACAAAACAATATTCCTTCCCCATTCTTCTTAAGTGTAATGACTACTGGAGAGCTTTGGAGCTCTTAAGAGTCATTGTAAGCTTTGATTCCAGCGTATCTTTAATCATTTTCATTTCTGAAGTGGCATACATGACTGCACGCTGACTGACAGTTTCATAAAGTTCATCCTGTCAATGACACATTCTTCAGAAAAGATTTCCATTGCTTCTGCAAAATCTCCATGATTTCTGCAGTTTTGGAGGACAAAAACTCCTTGGGTAGTAAGATATCCTCCAGAATTGTTTCTCACAGACTGTCAGAGAGTAAATGAGAAATGCAAGAGACCTAGGACTCCTTCTTCTTGGTTAGACTTTATGTTTGCACCTACTTTTTGGCTTTGATGAGGTTTAAAAGGTTCTCTCCTAAAAAGATTGTACTCATGTATTCTAGTTTTACTGTTCTACTTGAGGCATTTGGCCAAGTTCTGTTCCACCAAACCCGCTAAGGTTTTGCGAGTCTTACGGGACTTGAGATACTTCGAGACAATTTTTTTCTACTTTATGCTTAGTGTGTCTTTGCTAGGAAACTTTGAGGTGGTCCAAAAGCAACTTGGACTTTCTCACTACCCAGGAGGTCTGATGGAGAAAACCGTAGAGACTAGGTATTCCTCAGACCTGATGGGAAATAAACAGAGCAACACTGTAAACTCACCATTCACCATGTGATTTGTAAGACAGTCCTGAGAGCGAGGACTTCCCCAGTTCACCTTTTTCTGGTACCAGCATCAAATCTATCACCACAACTAAAAATGTTTTCCCTTTCTCTAAAGCTGATGTGAATAAAACTGTGCTACTTGGAGGTTTGCTGTCTGCCATCTCAAAAATGTAGCCCTTAGGCTTCATTTTGTTTTGGAAAAAGAACCCTACTTCCCTCCATCTCCCAAAGCTATCTTTCAGATTTATTTGGATTCAAATGTCCCATATCTGACTTGAGAGATTTCTCACTCCCTATTTCAGACAACAAATCATTGCATGAACACTCTGAGTTGGAAATACTGATGTCCAGTGGCACTGCAGGTATCATCTAACCAGACATCATTACCTCTTCCTGAGCCAGGTGGAGAATCACGGTTTCACAGGGAGACATGATAGAATAAGGTTGGAAGAGCCCTGTGGAGAAGGCCCAGTCCACACTCATACAAACACATACACGCACACACACACACCCCCTGCCTGTTCAAAGCAGGGCCAACTACAGCAGGTTGCTCAGGACCTTGTCAAGTTGGGTTTTGAATATCTCTAAGGATGGAGACTTCACAACCTCTGTATGCTTTCGGTTTATGTTAGAGTTTTGTCAGGAACAACTTGTTCATCCATGCAGGCCTCCTGCTGCTGTTGCTTGATTTCCATGCTGGGACGGACCACTCTTGAGCTTGGTGGGCAGATGATGCTTGAAAATCAACCAGTGCTCCTGGAGCCCTCTGCTCTCCAGGATGGTCTCCCGTGGGATTCTTCTAAGCAGATGCCTGGAGAGCCCCAACCCTGCTCTCCTAAAGTCCACAGCTGTGATCCTTTTTTTTTGCCTTGCCTCCTTCTTTCAGGATCCTGAAATCTACCATTGAGGGTGCTGCAGCCACAGTTGGCCCCAGTATGATTTATGCTAATAACCTAATCATTTTGGCATGGTAACAGGAGAGTGACATTTCTCAGACCAGCAAGGAGAACCATTACAAAAATTGTAGTCAAGTTTTTGTCAGAACCTGACTCTGTGACCTGTGAGAACGGGTGATTCATGAATCCTGGCAAAGCAGTTAGGTGGTGACGGTTACTTTGGCAATGCGCGGCATTCAGAATTTGAACCTTCTGTCCAACCTTGAATCTTACAAGATCTCGTAGCACATTAACATGGCTGCTCTAACACTCCTCCTACCGTACATGAGCTTTAGTGTTACTTTTGTGTTGACTGCAAATTAAATACTGATCGCAGGTGGAGCGTGATGAGTGTTTCAAGAGTGACAAAAGTCTTCATGAGCATAGAAGGCCTAGCAAGCTGATACAGTTGGGACATAAACAATTTTCAGGCAATAGTACCTTAAAGAGTAATTACCAAGTGCCATATTCAAAGCATTTGACTGTCCAGCCTGAGTAAGCATGTACTTATGTACGGTTGTGTTAACTTGGAGCCATCTTTGGCGAAAGCTTTAAGTGACACATGTGGAACTGCAAAGGTCCTGTAACCACACTGCACCACTCAGCTCTGTTTCTGGAATTTTTAAATGTTTTTCTCTATGAAACAGAAGTCACTTGGAAAGTATTGCAGATAATAAAATTGTTCAGTTCCGGGTACCAGGAACAGTGACAGGGGCTCAAGTGCTTTATCTCATTCTGTACAAGTGGTGGTTAGTTGTAAAACACTGCACAGTTATGAGTTCATGAGGATTTGTTTTGTGCTTTAGTGAGGGCAATGTAACAGTATTTTTGATCAGGGAATGGTTACTAAACCAGAGTCTGAAAACAATTTCCTTCCAGCTAATGTTGCAAAATGAGCAGGATGTGCACTTGTTGACTTGAACGTCACTCTGTTCACCCTTCACATGAGTTTTTGAAGTACGCTATGGAAGTGTGGGAAAAAGAATAGCTATAGATTATACATGAACTCATAGCCTTTGTTATTATAATGTTTAAGTAATAAGGCTTGAGTTTCAAGGTATAGAATTGGACAGGAAGGGAAAAAATGAATTCTGGAGTATATTTGTGCAGCCTTACTGAAATTTTTAGTCTTTCATGCTCAGTTTCAAGATAGAGCTCAATTTATCATCAGCCTTTGAAGCACTGTCTACTGAATGTTTTCAGTGTGAAAAAGCTGATGGGTTCTTTGTTGCTCTGGTATAAATACTCCTGCCATTGTAGACAAGAAGATCCTGTCCAAAGCTTTCTATCACAGTAGTACTTTTCATGATGTACTTTTTTCATTGTCTTTTTGTGATATTTGTTTACGAAGTTACTAATTAAAAACTGTGTGTCATGTCTTAAACTCACCATAGTGCATTCTGAAAGGAATGCTTGTAATTCCATATAAGCCACTGCATGTCCTAGTCTTTTCACAACCCACTCTGAAAGGAAATGCCAAACATTATGGTAATCATTTACCAAAAGAAATTCCAGATGAAAAGCATATGTCTGTAGCGGAATGCATAAGAGCAAAGAAGTTTGGTTTTTATACGCATTTTTTGAGTACTTACATGATTTGTTGACAGTAAGAAGTGTAAAGCAGGTGGCACAAGGCCAGACAACAAATGAATTGCTTCTCTTCTGAAGATACTAAAAATGACATTTTACTGTTTAGGCAGAACATTAAGGCAAGTCATGTTGCATTATGGTGAGTTCTTTGGACTCCTCCTTTAGTGGCCTCTCCTTATTTTTTCTCTGAATCCAAGAAATTTCTCAATAACCAACAGTTATTGTGCTGTCTTCTATGTTTTGGACAGATTAATCTGGAAAGGAATAGTGTTTCTCATTGACATGCAGTCAAATCAAGAGTTTCAGTGGAAGACTTTTGGGACTTATTTTGAGACCTGGGAATAGGAACAGGCTGAGATTTCTGAGGTGCTTGTTGTTACAGATATGGGTTTTTTTCACTCCAGTGCTGGTCATTTTATTTTTCGGGTGATTCTTTCTTATTTTTTTGAGGGGGTCCCATTTTATACTCTGGCTTTTAATAGTGGTAGTGATATAACTGAGGAGATGGTGCAAAGATTGCACCGCATATGTGGAAACAAGAGGCCAGGGCTGAGGAAGGCATAGGAACTTCTTACGCTGGCTTCCCCAAAGCTGTATATCATCTCAGACTGCATCCTTAGTTGTAACAACATAGCCTAGAAAATTATTTACTGTAATCCATTGTATGAAGCTTTAGACATGCTGTATTAGCTGGTGGATAATATCTGAAGGATTAGTGACGGTTGCTCTAAAGCCTTAAAGAGCTAAGGCGCCATCAAATTAAGTTATACGACATAATGGAATTACGAGACATAATGACATTTTTATCACAGAACAAAAGGTGTCTTTATTAAGCCTTACTAACATATAGGTCACTTGATTTCGTGGCAAGTTCAGTCACGTTGGCTCTTCCTGCTAGCAGCAATGGGTGTGAATTAAGGAAGTGCTGGATCTCTAATAATATGCTGCATCCCTTCAACTCAACAGCACCCGGTGAGGGTATCAGGTACTCAGTGCTGCTCAGAAAGCAGTCAGACCATGCTGTTATTGTTTCTGTTTTACATCTACTATCACAACTATAGCATTACAACTAGAGCGTTGTGTTGCATGTGACTGCTATGGTATAAAGAGAAAACAAGCAGGCTGGAGGCAGAAGAACAGTTGTTGCCTAAAGGGAAGTTGCTCGCAGACATGCCTCGTGTCTTTCAGACTGTGAATACGTCTCCCCGTGCTGCTTATCTGCAGAAGGCAATGCCGGTACGTTGCATCTTTGCTGTTTTTCAGGGCCCCATCCTCAAGCCCCTGTACCAGCCTTCGCGTGTTTCAAAATGAATCATTCGTTGTGGGGATATCCAAAGGCCATTTTCATATCATTTTTTTACTTGGACTTGGTAATGAGTTCCAGCAAGACAATAAAATCATACCAGCATCATGTTGCAATCTCATTGTGTCGCACAGTGTCATGCTGGGAGCTCTGTGTAAGAAGTCACTTCTGCACTAATGGCACGCAAGCAAGGACGTTGTCATTTTGAACGAGCAAAAGTGGTCCTTCTTTCAGGACAGCAGGGCAGCTTCCTGCCTAGGAGCCGCAGTCAGCATTTTAACATTTCTGCTAAGTAAGAATGCTTCTGCTCCGAGCAGGTGGTATTTCACCACCGTTCAGTCTAAGTTCCTGGTATAGCTCATAAGTGGGCTCAGAATGATCCTGTGTCTCTGTAAGAGGATCAGTAAGGGGATGCGTTAGATCCTCTCTTTCAGCATGAAGTCAGCAGACGACATACATTTAGAAAAGTCAGGAATGGCAGAGAGTGCACATGCAGGGTTTCTAGCAGCACTTGCAGTCTTACCGGATGGCATCTTAGAGCTTTTGGTGCAGGGCTTACAGCAGGTTATAAGACTCTAGCACCGGCAAGCATCCCATTTTCCTATTTTTGAAGAGTATCTAGAATAATGGGCTACTTATTTGAAGCCGAGCTTTTGCACACTGCCTCAGCAAAAATGAATAATAGTAGCGGTGACTCAGCCCGGAGGTGCTCTGCACACTGCCCCGTTGTTGAGCCACAGCTCTTTGAAACGGGACAGAGCCTTTCCACACCCTTCGGTGCTCTTGCACAACCAGCAGCTACTTGCTGTTGTCCCAAGCAGCGAAGAAGAGGCCTGAATCACAAAGCTGAGATCAGAATCTGGAGCTGAAGCTCCCATTCTCGTGTGGGTATTTGAATACAGAAATTTTGTCTAAGGGTCACCCCGTGGATTTGAAATCACTTTGTGAGAAGGAAACAGATGTGCATATTTTCTAGCTAGAGTTACCTGGTATGGGATGTGATGTTAACATTCTGCAGGCAAGTTAACAGCATGGCCTTTGATATTTAAAGTTGTACTCTTGAATCTGCATGTGGATACTTAAATAAGTGGCCTGATTTTCACATTTGTAACTACTGTTGAAGTTGCTGGGTATCTGCGAGAACAATAATCAAGACAATTTCAGTATCCTACTTTAGATGTGCCCATGTGAAAGCATGGACCCATTAGGAATTTTCAGCTTAAGGGAAGTCCCTTGTGCAAGAAAAATATAAGGATGACCCAGGACAAAATTGGCAAGTGAGTTAGATATGTTGCATATACATGATGTGGAAGATTGATAAACTCAAAGAAGAGACAATCACATGCCTAAAGCGTTAACCTGGAACCCCGGAGATTTCAGTCCAGCTCTTGGCTTTGGTGCAGAGTTTTGTGACTCTGGGATAGTCCGTGAGGCCAGGATCTGCAAAGATCTCATCAAAGATGAGGCTGTCATCCCTAAAGGTCATTCCAGAACAAATTAATTACCTCTGAATATTTAAGTTTTATTTCTTTGTGTCTGACTTGTCTATAAAATTACACAGCTGCCTAGATTGAAGCTGCCTGTCTCCCAGGACATGTATTTGAGTTACTGTGAGTCTTTTCTCGAGGTTCAGAAAAAGAAACACTCTAAATTATACAGCATGGAGGAAAGTTAGTAGAAGGGCCTTGAGAACTGAGTGATTAATATGCATTGAGAACTGAGTGATTAATATTTTTATTTTATTTTATTACACTTTAAAAAACAGGAGTAGAGGACTGCCATGGGTTATGTGCTTAAATAAAGTATTGGCACAGTTTTTAAATACAAGTACAGACCTCAGACAACGTAAGTGAAACTAGGTTTTCGTTTTGCAAAAATAGGATTTGTGAATTACCAAGTATACTTTAAAGTACGGATCTAGAAGACCTTTGAAAGAAATATCACCTTCGTTCTGTGTATTTTGCGTGAAAAGATGCAAATTATGGGTATGAGCTTATCTTTAACACTTTAGGCACTTTAACCTTTTAAAGTGGAAACAGAATCTGTAATTCAGAAAAACACAGGCTTGCTTTCTTCCTTTTTGAAAGAAATCTCTCCTATAATCCTCTGGAAAGGATTCAAGCAATATATTTCATCCTCGTTGCATTTCATAAACAAATAAACTAACACAGAAAAAAGCATTTAAGTTGGATTATGGTTTTGCTCCACACCTTAGAGCCAGGAAGTTCAGCTACAGGTGACACACTGGTTTTCAGTGCAACCTGTTTTGTTTTCATAGTAATGCCAGTTACAGACACTAGCTGAAAGCTGAACTTCCTGCCAGAAACAGATGCAGGTCACGCTTCTAATGTAGGATTTGCATGATTTATTTCTCCTTTGCATCACTTGACCTAATACATAGTTGGGGGTTGCAAGGGTCTTTTTCACCCCACTGAAGTCACTGAGGTGTTTTCCCTATCACACTTTCCACTTGTGTAATCTGATAAATTTTTTCTCCTTATCTCACATGCCTGAACAAGATCACTTAAGTGAAAAACACTACCGGCAGGCGGG
>JAOBAS010000007.1:35304487-35319601 GCA_025311575.1 Elanoides forficatus | reverse complement strand
GGGGGGAGGGATGTGTGTGTCTGGTATGTGACACAGTGCAAGCTTCAAGCATCTAGGCATGAAAGACATAAGTCCCACCACCTCTGCCATTTCTACAACATCAAATTCCTTTCACCTGTGCATAGTTCACCAGTCTTTTGAATTCAGAGGTTCAATGATTCTGTTTCAGGTGTGAAACAGGTGAACCTAATAAGCATCTGAACATTTAATGACCATTAGAGTCAATGGGAATATTTTACTTCAAAAAGCCTGAAGTGAAACATTATATAAGTAGACACCAGTAAAAAGGGGATGTTATAGGAGGGTACCAGTTGAGAATATTGTCAATTGCACCAGAAATAAATTCACAGAATCCATTTGAAAGCATCTTTATTTAAATACAGATTGCAAAGCTAAACATCTCCCTTGCTATTACCTGAATCCCAACATTTAAATATTTCTAAATCTATTTCCAATTAATATCAATGTAATTTTTTATATCTTGAGTGAGATAGCAACCAGGCAATACTATAAGGAGTCAGTGCTCAAGTTTATAGCAAATGGGCAAATTATCAGCAGGTGAGTATCAGGGCCAAGCAAGGACCAGCTGCTCCCAAAGGGACTGGGAGCCAAGCACCATAACACAGCAGGCAGGGCAGGAACTTCACTGTCCAGGCTCCCTCCCACAGTACCTGAGCGAGGTGAGCCTGGCAGGCCCAGAGATCACAGCCAGATTCAAGCAAGAGTCCACATCACGAGCAAGTTCATGGCCATGAGGCAAGTCCAAGGTCAAGCCGGGAAGTCAAGTGACAGGTCAGAGGTCTGGATCAATGCGGTCCACGGGCAGACCAAGCCAAGGCTGAGGCTGAACCGTGGACAAGTGCTCCTCCAACACAGTTCAAAAAGAGCAAAAGTGCTAAAGCCAGAGTTTAAATGGCCTTATGGGCCTATGGACGAGGGTGTGTTTGGGGAGGCTCCGGGTTAGGCTAATTGGGGCTATTAAGGCCAATTGGTACACTCAGGGCCCTGACAGCAGGCAACCTCTGTTGCAGTGAGATCCCTCATACTGGAAATACTAGGTTTTCACCTGCTTGTCATTGCTAGAGGAGTTTGATGAGGTCAGTAAAGAATTCAGCTGGAAATACTGAAGGAGCAAAACTTAGTAAGATTCAACAGCCTTTCTTCCTTCAGCTACAGACTGCAAAAATTGAAGTTTCAGCTTATGAGACCTTCTGTGACCTTTCTGAATGTCTGGTTCCTTCCCCAATCTTACCCAAATCTTCTGAACAGCAATAAAACTCAATCTAAATCATTTCTGAACAGCAAAGGAAAAATACAGAGGTTTTCCTTCCAGTTATGGCACAGCACTAAAGACCTTTCTGAATCTCTTTGCCTTCCATCTTCAAATGACAACTGAGCTTTGAGTTGTCTCCAATGCATGCCTCTCAGTGTAAGCAGTCCTTTACTACTATCCTGTGTGAGGTTACCTGCACAGTGCCAGATACTGAAGGGATTTTGAATCGCATGTGCTTGCTCTGGGCTTGATCTTGTGTCACTCGTTAGCAGTGGCCAAATTTCCCAGCGTTGTGTTTCAGGGTCTAGTCGTTGGCTGCAAATGCTTTCAGTTTTGCTGGAAGCTTGAAAGCGGTGTGACTTTCAGAGTGCACCTTCAGTTCTTTTTGTAAGCCAGGTATATTTGAATCTCAAAGTAGGTACCTAAACCCGTGTAATCATTTGGAAAAACCCTTGCCCATGGATTTCACCATTCCTGTAGGGTTTTAATATTAATACTTTTGTCACTAGTGATGAGGTTTTAGACTAAATTTATTCATATTCCCAAGTGAGAGGTGTTACACAGGAGGCAGCTTGTTACTATTAACAGCCTTTGCACATTTTTTTCCTAGGGAAATTGCTTTTACTGTTGTAGCAGAAAAAAGAATGAAGAAGTATTCCCCTCCAATATCACACACAATGAAATTAAACGTGTTTTGCCCCACATTTTGGTCTGGTATTTATTTTTGAACAAGATACAATAATAGACTAGTAGGGCATGTCAATAGCACCAGAAGTGTTGTCAGTGAAATGCATGAGAAATGTAGAATAAAACCTTTGAACTGCATGTTTAAAACCTTCCCAATGTATTTTAGGGTTCTTCCCTAATACAGTGTCCAAACATGGCCTTAAATTGTGTTCTTGAGTATTGCTTTGAACAGGAATAGAATAAACTGATGCCCATGTGATTTTCAGCACTGGTGACAAAGAGGTACTCATTTTATTTTATGAGAAACAGAATAATTTATGATACTACATTGAAAGCAACCTGCACCAACAAGTTACTGCATGCATACACAAATCACCCAGGAAATAGCAAGCTGTTGACTGGCTAACTGAGCCTTCTCTTTTGAACGCAAGTGCTGCATTGTATTGCCAAGTCTATTTGGAGTCTGTGCTTGTAGTGATTTGCTGTGTTGGTTTCGGACACATCAGCCAGGTCCTGGAAGTTGTCAGATTATCCGTATGGGTTATAACTGGTAAGAAGCTGATGTTTATTAATGAGATGTGCCATTCAGCAGCCTCAGTGGAAACAGTGTCTAATAGACAGTGAGGATCTCGTCCCAGGAGAGGTCCTCTCAACGGAATCCTCTTGTAGGACTAGACCCGGTATCAGTCCCTATTTTCACATGAAGATTTTATTTGCTGTCCATTTAGCAAGAACAGCAGCCAGGATGAAGAATAACATCTATACTTCCTGCAGGTGATCCAGTGCTGGCATGCCTCCGAAGAACTGCAGCACATGGGTATCTCAATCATTTTAGGTGCTGACAGATCCAGCAGATTAGAGCTCAGCCCTATTTACGTGATTGCAGTGTTTGATGGGAAAGAATGTTTTGTCTTTTTGCAGTCTAAAAACTCATTAATCTGAAAGCTAAAAGAAAGGATATTTTCCTGTTCACAACAATGGCAGAAGCAGCCTCTTGCACTTAACACACAATGAGCTAGAGTGGCCATATCTATTTCTTGTTTTGTCCAGGACCTAGCGGTTTTGGTCCAGATTTTTTCCTTTAATAATATTTGGCTTTGCTAGGGATATCGGGATTTCTCTTTGCAAGAGCTTCACTAACAACTTCAAGCAAGCAGGAGACTGTAGTATCATTTCAGTTTTTTTTGTCCAGGACCAGTTACCTTTTCTGTCATCAAACCATTATAAAGCTTATAACCAGAACTGGACATCTCATGCCCTTTTTCTGCTCTTATTTCTTGTCCAGGAATATCTACTGATATCCCTGAGGATGGATTCATTTTCTGTTTCACATCTGCTCCCACCGCCTCAGGCTCAGCATGGGCACCCCTTTGGTTAGGAAACGCTAAGTATGGTTCTTCCGTATGGCTACTGGTGTGCTGTGGAGAGTGTATGAAAGACTGATGGATCCGAGTCTATCCCCTCCCTCCCTGCATTTTTATTCTCCTTCCCTCTTTGCTGCCCCAGGTCACCTCAGTAAAATGCAGCACAATAAAATGTAATTACAGTGCTTCTTAAGGCAGTCTAATTAGGAAGCCAAGTTTTCCCCACGTATCTTTTAGCCAGGAGGTATCGGAAAGAGTGGTAAGGCAGCAGTACCTACGCCTGAAACATCCTTCTCCCAGGAACCCACGCTGAGGTTCATCCCCCACCGTCTCTCCTCTTAAGTAAAAACCGTGTAAGCGATTCGAGGCGTGACGTCGCGGTGCCTGCAGGCATTTTCGTCACAGTGCCTGCAGGCATTTTCGGAGCGAGAGAAAGGCCGGTAGCCCTCTGGGCGCCTGCTGTATCCTCTCCGTGGGTCCCACCGGGAGGCCGAGGCTGACACAGCAGCCTCTTCTCACGGAGAGCGCCTTCACAGCTGCCTCTTGGCCGCAGTGAGAGAGGGTTCTAGACCCAACCCAACATCTCTGCGCCCAGCCCTGCGCTTTTTGGGCACACCAACTTCGCCTGACCATTGCTTATGTACAAGAAGGTTTTGCTCTCCCCCCGGAACCTACTGCTGTGTTGTGACTGAAGTTGCTCCCCACAGTTATCCCTGGCTGTGATCACATATTAGTATTATTAGACAGGATCAAAAGGTCACAGATGGGAGACTCGATTGATACATGCTTCACCATAGTTATTTTCTACGTGAAGAGTTTTAGAGGACGAGGAGAACTGTTTCCCGTCTGTTTGTAACTCAGCCCTTTAAGAGAGAAGTTTCACCTTCCTGATTCACTTCACATCAAAGAGCACACATCCCAAAGCAGCTCCATGGGACTCGGACCACTCATCTCCAGCGAGAAAAGCGTCCGTTATTTAGTCCTGCATTCTGTTTCTAACCTTTTATTCTTCTACACAAGTAATTTCTCCCCTCTTGAGGAATCTTTGGTGATAGACTTTGTTGATTTCCTCCAGGGAGCCAGAGTATCCCTACCGCCTGGGCCCCCACAGCCTGCAGGCATCCCAGCAGGTCCTGAGCCACAGTTTTTGCCAACAAACACTGCATTAACCCTTCCCCAGTACTTTAGGTGTAGTCTTTTGTTCACCGACTCTATTCTTTGCTCTCTTTTCTACTAATTTGCCCGGTAAAGGCATCAACTTACAGGGATGTAGTTTTCCAGACATTCAGAAGACTTACCTCTAACACCAGGCCATTTGCAAGTCTGGTACCAAGGGAAGTGTAAATGAAAGGTTTGGCATCTGCTATGTTTTATCTCCACATGTAGTATGCTAGAGTCAGTACTCCTTTAATCTTTTCTCCCTTTGACCCTTCCTGAAACCTTGAAAGCTACCTTCCATTCTAATAGTCTCCTTAACACTGTTTAATTACACAGGGCCTTAAAACATTATTCCAACATACATTTAACATCTTTTTTCTGCACTCCAGAGTCAATAGAGCGTTCTCACAAGTAGTCAGTCCGCTACACAAACGCTGAGAGCTTTCACCGGTGGGAAAGTAGATTTATTTCAGCTTTGCCAAGTTAGATACAAACTCATGTCGAAGTGAATTCTGTCAGCCCAATAGCTGCGTCCTTGGGGCTACACCGCCTTGTGGTACTGGCGCTCCACTGCACCCTAATTATCCTGCTCTTCCAGAGCAGGCACTGCTCCCAGTTCCTAGGTGTTTTCCTATGTTACAGTGTTGCTGACTTCGGTTAGATACAATTATTAGTATTCATATTGGAATAGTGATTTTTTCAGTTTTTTAAAGACCAGGACAAAGGCTAAAAAATGCATAATCAGAATCGTTTATAGCATAAACGATGACAACAAGGTGAAGTACTAAGGAACAAGCCCAGTGTAATGTAAGCAGTTGGCATGTGAAATAACTTTTTGTTGGTATATCATCTTTACATCGAACTTTAGAAAGCAACAGCATTTACCCAGTTTATGTACCAGGGGAGGCTTGTAATAACATGTTTTTCTGGAAACAGACTTGATGGAAAATGGAGCTAAAGAAAATCAGATCAGGATAGACAAGCTAAGTGAGAGCTGGCAGACATTATTTTTACATTCACAAGAACTTCTGACAAAATCCAAGATCCATTTTGGTTTTCTTTCAGCTGGTAAATTAAGTATGAAATTATACATTTTACAAGACAAATTTAAAGTTATGAAATTTTAGTTCCAAACATCAGTGTTTAAACAGATATTGCATTAATTAAAAAAATTACTCCACTCCTGAAACTATTTTAACAGCATATGATTAAAATTATTTTCACTCCACAGAGGCCCTGGCGGCTTGTAAAATTTAAGTGTTGCAGTGACATGCACAATAGGGCCATAGACCTAAGTTCCTGGATAAAAACAACATCAGATAGGAGAATATGAGTTTCTTAGCTCAGTCCTTTTTAACCATCTTTGCCATTATGTTTGCTTTTTGTAAAAAAAAAAAGCTAACAAAACCAGTTTAAATGAAAATCTTTTAACAGATATGTGTTAAGATACAGTGTCTAGCGTAGAGCCCCAGACACCCTGGAAGATGCAGCAGAGCAAGAGTAGCCAACACTCACCTTAGGTCTGTGGTGCACATTTTGCTGCCGAAGCCAGCAGGGGCCAGCGCACGCTCACCGTGTGGGGCTGGAGGCTCCCTGCCTCACCGCTTCCCTGGCAGCAGATTAACTGCTCAGCACACCCCTCAGTCATCTCCCCAGCTACCTATCTCCTCTGGTACCTTTACCAGGCAAGCTGAGCAGAAACAGAGAGCGCAGGCACATTGACCCAAGAATCCAAGCACCCAGAAAGGTCACAGTGATGAAACAGGACTGAAACAAAGTCAAAAAAATCAAACCCCCAATCACAACAGAATCAGCCAATGATTGCCCATCAAGTCTAGAGTGACAAAAAAAGCAATCCATTACACAGATGGGAATTAACAGGGTCTATGGTCAAACATAGATGTGTCTACCATTAAAACACAGATCAACACATTTTAAAAAAGAGCAGCTTCTCCAAGCTGAGCTTAAATAGTGTCAGGGGCCTATGGGTGGGAGTCAGGGGGCGGGGAGGCCCCAGGTGAGGCAAATCAGGGTCATTATCATAAATTGGTGCCCTCAGAGCACAGACACTGAAAGAGATTTTACTCTTCATTTTGTAGCAAGGAGTTATGCATGCATCATTGCTGTATGAGGTTTGCTACTTTGAGAAAAAGCATATCCTGCACCTAGCAAGGTCTTGCTCATTGGTGGGGGGAAGAAAAAGCACCAGGACCCAACCCCAGGAGAATGCCACCTTTGATGAAATTTCAGGTAACAAAGACAGCTGTTTGTGAACAGCAGAGACAAAGGAGTGTCAGTTGTTTAAAAAACATTGTCATTAAAGTGTAGATCTGTGGTGTTATATGTCAAGAGAGTGGTTGCAGGCTTGAACATTCATATCAATCTTGTAGAAGTGGTTGCTGACCTGTGAGTCTTCAATTTCAGGGTATTTCACTAGATATTCCTTAATTTTGAAAGCAAGTTTGAAATTCATTGCTCTAAATGAAGGCTTGAAAATTCAGTGCTAGCTCTTGCAGTGCTACTGAGTTGACTACTGCAGAAGCAAGCACGCAGGGGCCAAAGAGGATCTGTGCAGATTATCACGTGCTCTGGGAAAGGAGCATTCAGCTCCCTGTCCGTATGCCTCCAGAAATAGCCGGACATTTACTGCTCAGATGTGGTTCCCATTTCTGCAATAACTTTTGCATAAAACTTCACGCCTGAAATTGCTTCCATTCCTGCACCTGTTAGAACCTGTGCTCTCTGTACAGTTCTGGGTGAGCATACCATCCAACTTACAGTCCTAAAGACGCTCCTATTTCTGTACAGCTTTTTAGCTGATTGACCGTCCTCTCGTTGGAGACTGCGTCCATCACCCAGCAGCCCATGGTTCCCTGCTGTGAGGATTGCCTCCTGCGAGTGTGGTACATTTTCCCTGCATGGCATGCGTTGTAGAAGCTGGGACAACACCGTCCCAGAGGTTGAATTTGCATTTCCAGTGGGCAGCTTGTTCAGATTCTTCACTTGTAAGGACATGTGTACTGGCTAGAAGCAAGGTATCGCCCACAGGGCTGAGAATGACAGTTTCAGATGGATCAAATTCCAAACCGGAAGACACACCCTCCCAACAACTGCGCAGGGAAGAATCTTTTCAGAATTTCAGCATCTCCTAAACAGCTGTTGACTTGTTTATGTTGCCTTACACAGGAACAAGCAGAACTCATAGTCCAAATCAGATAGTGATTTTATATCCCGCTGTGTTCTGTATGCCTCCATTTTCATCTGGCTTTGTTTTTCCAAAGCACTTCTAGACCAGAAAGACATTCAGATGTCTTCAACGATGAGATCAAATTTTAGCCTTGTTAATTCCCATGAAAACTAGTGTAGGTTGTAAATGTGTTAGCCAAGCACTGAGAAGATTTAGCCCTTTAAAGTTAGAGACACTATTGTTTCATCCAGCACCACTGAAATGCCTCCGCCTCTGCCATCAAGCTGACACCCATAGCACGCAGCGCTCACTGTGCTCTAGGACCCTACTTGGAAGAGTGTGGGCCTTGGATAGCTGAATGAGAAGAAAAATGTGATCCATACAACCAGACACTCAGGAGAAGAATATGAATATGACACAGTAAGTATATAAATGTATTTACTCCTTGTAAAAATATGCTAGACAGCTGAACGCCCAAAGGTGTTATTTGACATTGTAACAAAAAAAGCAGCATTATGGAAGGACAGGAGTGATCCATGGCAAGCAGTTGCAGTGTCTATGGGGTGATTTTCAGCAAGAAGTTTGAGCAGAGGTGAGGAGTATCCCAGTGTCAGGGGGTGAACTTTCTTAGAACTGAGGAGTCACGGAGGTCTCTTCAAACTGCCAAACCCAAGGCAGAACCTCAGTGAGTCAGCCCCATCTGTTTTGCTTTGTACTTTCTCCTTCGCAGTGCTTTTTGTGGTCATGTGAGATTTTCAAGAGCAAATTAATAAATAAATGCCATGGATGCTTATAGATCGTCTGCTGTACTATCTAGATATCTGATGCAGTACAAAAATTAGCAAGTCAGTTCTCTCTCTGAACAATTTTTATGATGTGCCTCAGGGATGTTACTTGCTTACGCAGTCAATATTCATTATGGCAATGTTTTTACATCTCAGATGCCGCAATTTTTATGCTAGCTTCCCAGCAGTTTGATGTATCACTCAAGTTATTTGTGCTTAGCAGCATACAATGAAGAACTGTATGCCATGCAGAGCCGCAGGGACACAATGTGAAGAATTTCTGTGCTGCGCAGCAACTGTGAGCAAAGGAGCGTGGGCTGCTCAGACACAGAGGTGGGCTGCAATTGCCCTGCATTCCCCTTATGCCCACCAGCTTCTGATTCCTCACTTCATAATCACAGAGCAAAAATGAGAGACTGCTGTTTCTCACGCTATTCCTTTTTAACCTGAACACTTTTATTGCACAAAGAGTTACATATGTAAAGATGATTGAAAGTTATTTCAGTAAGGACAAACTATGTCCTTGTGTACAGGAGAAGCTCTGGTGTGTAATAGCTCTTAAAGGAAATCTGATTTTCTTCTAGAATGGATGCTAGAGTAAGTGAGGTGGCATAAGTTTGAGTGTGCTCTTCATACTGTTTATCTGGGCACCTGGTAGGAGAATACGTTATAGGAGCTGAGCTCTTGCTAGGTGACTTGTGGTTCAGTCTCCTAGATTCCCTAATGACACTATGTACGCTAAAAGGCTATTTTCCTTCAGTATTGATGGAGTTTCATCATTTTATGACATTGAGAAACTTGGTCCAGGAAATTACAGCCATGTAAAATATGGTGGAGATGTCAGATAGTTTTGTGTCACATGTACTTTACTAAAATGCCTTTATAATCTCAATCTCAGGAAAACATCTGCTAAATCCAGTTTCCACATCCTCTCTCATCCTCACCATTTTCTTGAAGCCTGTAAATTCTAGCAATGCCGGCTAGCATAGGTTATCATTCTTTCTTAAAGTGACTTCCATTTAGTGACCCAAAGCAGAGAATTGTGTGAAAAAATTGTACTTTCTGTTGGCAAGTGTGAAGAGAATTGTATCTAGAAATCTGGGTTACTTTGTTTAACCACTGAAGTGTTTACATCGACAATAGCAAGGTATTTACATGAGTGGTCTTTAGCCCATATCCAGCCTATCATTAAGGTAATTTAACATCAAGAGGTTTTTGCTTCATAATTATGAGTCAGCATCAATTGCTATGAAGCAGGAATATTTATTGTAGCGTAGTAGTATATTCATAGAATCACAGAATGGTTTGGGTTGGAAGGGACCATTAAAGGCATTTTGGTAGTACACTATATAATAGTGACACTCCTGAAGCGCAGTTTACTTCAGACTTTTCTTTCAAATACACCTTTCAGTTTACACACACAAAAAAATTGCTGCCGAGCTCTTCTCTGAAATTTGCCAGAGACTTGTGTGTGCTCAGGGCATCACAAGACCTGGAACTGTGTAAATTTTCAGAAGATGAAATTCTGAGGAAAAAAAGATAATATCTTTGAAAGTCTGACTGGTAGAGTAGCAAACACTGACAGCATGACAGTAAACAGCCTCCCAGATCCCCCCAAAGTCAGTAACATGGAGGCATGTTCAACAGGGCCTAGGACAGCGCTGCAGACTGTGTGCTAGAGATACTTAATCATTTCATTACACAGTGCCATGTACTGCAGCAAACTCAGGAAGACAATGTCTGATTTGCGTTGTATTCATTAGAAATTCAACTCAGACTGATTACCAAAAGACTTTTTTGTATTAGGTTCATGTATTTATGATGTGACTCTAGGACTGACCTTCAGTGGAGCCAAGACATTTCCTGTTTCTTCACTGAGTTCGTGGAGAAAACATGGACTTGCATACATATGTCTGTGAAGCAAAATATATTGGAATTAGGGTTACTGCTGAAGGTTGCTTTATGATTTGGGACAGCCTAGGCTGAAGAGAATGGGGAAAACTTGAGTACAATAATTGTCCCTGCTCAAATAGTCATACAGCACTTTGCAAATCAAATCTTCCCATGTGTATGCAATCTAAAGGCAAGCGTAGAAGTAACAGGAAAAAATAACTGGTTGTTTTCCAAGTGCAGTTCTAACTGCAGCACATTTGATACGCCTTCACAGGAACAATGGTAACAGCTTCAAGTCAGAATTAAGATTTGAAGTTTCCCCAAAACTCTAGTTTAGATCTAGTATGACCGTTTGATTGTGGAGAGTACTGGACTAGTATTTTTAAAAGGCATAGAAAATAGGAGACAGTCCACATTATGACTCAACTGCCTTAAGAAGGAAGTACTTAAAGAAGAATCATTAGCATATTGGAAATAGGAAAACTGGAAAAGATGCTACAGTCACATGACCCACAATTGACCATTATAGAGGAGTGACCTGAGGGTCCTATAATGCAAACGGGAGGAAGGTTAGGGGCTGGTTTTTGTGGGTGAGAGTGGCAGAAGTCTTGATTGTGGCTCTCGAAAGAAGGGTAGACCAGGGTTCTTGTATTTTGAAGACAGAAGAGTGTAGATATAGAGTAACATGCAGAAAGAAACTTGAAGAAGGGATGTTTTATGGAAAACCTTGGATTTGAGGAAAATCTAGGTCTGGAAACCCTGAGTGTGGAGGAGTTAGGGCTTACAAGTGTTGAGTAAGTTGGCTGGGTGTGGTGAGGTGATTTTTCTACTGGTTGAGCTCTAATGGGAGTGAGAAGCTGTATGACTGTAGCTCTTTTGGACAGGGCAGTTCCTTTTGGTTTTGCTCTTTATGATCTTTTGTAGCTCCAGGCAATGAAAATCCTTGTATGGCTTTATAAAGTTCTATAATATCAAGTGGATGATTTAATGGGTATATATAATCAATGCCAAGCCATTATGCATGACTAATGGTGTTTCAGATGCTTAGGTAAGACCTGCCCCTCTAACAGCAGCTCATGAGGATAAAGATAGTGGTATCTGCATCTTGCTTTCTGTGCAGGCCAAGGTCAGTGTCTGGCAAGTTCCAGCCATTTAAATGATGTCAGAACCCCTAGTCTTCAGTATATGTGCTGCTGCATAGATCAGCTCTGCTTCTTTTTTCTTCCTTAATTCACAAAATGCTGTGCGTGTGAGGCTTTATGGCCCATGATAGATTATAAGGCATTGTAGTGGATGTGTGCATTGCATATTTAATTATTTGAGCGAATCATTTGCTTCCTAGTTTCTGTTTTCCACGCTTATCAGATGTGTCAGCAAAACGTGTCCTGGTACACAGGTATTGCTGTTGGCACTTTGGTGTGATGACAGAAAATAATCTTGCTCAAGAATGGGAGGCCCTCTGCAGAGTAAATGCAGTTGTGTTAAATTCCTTGATTTGTTGCTATTATCAATGCCATCTGCTGGTAATGTCTGTAGTATAAAGGAGAGAATTGATCACTTGTTTTATATTAATTTCAGAACTTGTCAGTTGAGCCTCTACCTTTGCATTGCAGTCACTAGTTCAGAAAGTTCAATAAGAGTTTTCTGTCTTGAGTTAGTGATCTGAAGTTGTCCAGAAACAGCTGTTTGCAAACAGTATTAGGGATTTTCCTTCTCTCTGTAAAGCAGAGACATCTGTTGTGAGCTCATATGTATTCTGTTGTGTTTATGAAAACATTTCCACTGAACTCCAGCATGCGTGTATGATCTTGCCATGGCCATCCTGCTTATTACAGTTGTGTACTTCAAAAATAGAAGAGGAATCTCTTTGTTTTTCCCATTTCAGATGCTCTTCTAGCTTTAGCATTCTGTTTGTTAATGATTTGAGGCCAAGTTATTAAACAACTGAACTCCAACTTCAAATTATATATTAACTTAAAATTATTTGAATATCAGTCATGCAAGGAGCCAGAAATGTAACACCGCCATTAAAGACTCAAGGATCATTACATTCCCTGCCTGTTCCAAAGAGGTCATTGTTACCCTTTTATTTAAGAGGTGAAATAAACTTTAAAAAGCTATCCCTAAAGACTTTAATCTTAAAAAACCTCAAACAAAACCTTAAAAGTTGGGAGTCAGGATGAAGCTTGAGTTACGCTGAAGGGTTAACATCACATTGCTCTGTTCCAAGTTAATAATGTGGTCTTCTGTTCTAAAAATACTCATATACCTCCTGGTACCTATCAGCTTTACAGTGGAATTGTCCAGCAGGGTGGCAGCTTGTCAGAAACAGAGAGATTTGGCCTTATCTTGGTTTAGAGACCTAAAGGTGCCGGGTTGTGCTTGCTCTCTGCTTTAGCTGGCTGATCTGAGAACATCAGGCAGAATGCTCAAGTGTCTCAAGCTGTGACACGAAAAATCAAACCTCTGGTTTTAAACACGTTGGGAAGTTGCATGGATTTGTGTTAATTACAAAAGAGATGGAGCAGCTCCACAGGTTGAGCTTGGTGTGAAGCTCCAAGCCCACCACAGCACAGAGCTTCTGTGCTGTTGTGAATTGACGGCAAATCTCATAGGTTCAATCCTTCCTGTGTTTTGAGAGATTTCTCAATATATAGCAGTGAAATCTTTATTTAAATATTTTTCAGGTGCAGAGATAGAAACTGCAGCATAAACTGTAATCCCAAATATCAAGTATATTGTCTTGTGTGTACAGCAGTGAGTCTAGCTTGAGAAGAATACACCAGAGGATAAAGATGGGATCAGAAATCAAATATTTATCGGTCTGTTCTGCCTTTCCCTAACATAAAAATATATAAAGCAGAAGTAACTTGATATAAGTCATAGTGCAATAAGATGGGTATGAAAGTAAATTCAGGCTCAGTATTTTCATGGTCCTCTCTCTGTGGCCTCTTTAGGCTTGATCTTGAAAATAAATTGCTTGCTATAAATGGATGGGCAATCAGCAGGAACTTGGAAGGTGTGTGTTGGTTCAAATTTTTTTTACAGCTTAAACATCTGCTTATATGATTAGCTACTGAGCAATTAAGCTAAGCAGCAATGTATTCTCTCTTATGGACACAACTCTTGCCCAATGAGTAATATTCATAAGGCTATTGTATGATTAAGTGAAGAATTGAATACACAGCTGTATGTGATTAAGTGATCAAGCTGTGTTGTCACAATTTCTGTCATGATGTTAGAAATCTATATATCTATGCTTAGGCATGATCTGATTGTATGTATCAGTTATTCCACCAAACACTAAAGATTGGCATACATCTGGAGAAGGAAAAATGACTTTAATCTATGAATTAGAAAACAGACAAGACAAGAGGTTAAAGTGTAACAGTGCTTTCAGCACAGGATGTTTCAGGGTGTGCTCCGTCAGCAAATGATTACTAAGAGTCAGCAGGTTACCTCTCATTATAAAGTTAGTGATTAAAGTGTTAACTGGAGCCTCCCCCTAGGTGTAACCGTGACTAAGGGAGTGCTCCTGTCAGCAGCTTGGAGGAAGGAAAGTGGGTAGGTAAATATTCCCAACATGCACTGAGCTGCGGGGAGTGTCCTGGGTTTCCAGCACTCCCAGTTTGTTAAGCAAAATAGTAATTAACAGCTCTGTGGGTTCCATGAAGTAGCAGAGGTAGCTGTCAGCCAGTGCAGTGCTGTCATGCTTCTTCCAGGGCTCACTGAAAGGTATGTGAAACTCTTCCTCTGCTTCTCTTTCTCTCATCGTATGCACAGGTAAGTGAAATGCAAAGCTGGAGCTGTTCTGCTGCTTGCTGTGTAACCTGCAGTGTCAGTGGAAAGCGAGGTCCTTCGCAGTCATCCAGAATTCATGCCAAATTCCTTTTGGGTAATTAGGGTGCCGGAGGGAAGGAGAAATGTTTGGTTAGAAATTCTCGTCAAAAAAGTTCCTAAATCTCAAGGTGGATTGTGTGAGTCAGAGTTATGATTAGAACGGGCAGATAATAGGTAGTGCTGCTGCTCAGTGTGTACATGGGCATTAAGCCTTTGTTGTCCTTCGTTCAGTCGCCGGTGTGATTAAAAAGGTTAACGTCAGTGACCTTGTCTGTTCTTTTTGGTGGGTAAAAGCTATCGTTCTTAAGCGACCTGAAATAGAAAGTAACTTCTCTTCGTAATAATGGATTACTAATTGTTTGAAATAGATTTGGTGCAAGCCCTGCTCTATCATCATTGTGTGAGAGGAGAGAGCTTCTCTTCCTTTGACTCAAAGTTAAGGGGCCATATTCACAAATAAATACCAGCTTCGTTTAGGTTTCAGTTATCAAAGCCCATTCTGAACCTATCTGAGCAGAGAGGTTCCACTGTGTTTTATATTCAAGTAGTGTTGTTACTGTTATGTACCGTAGCAGTTAAATTTTTTAAACTAAAGTGTAAGCAAGTCTGCAAGACAAAATAAAAAAACCAAAACTTGTTTGCAGTGAGGAAAATGCAAGTATTTGGAATAAGTACTTTCTTTTGATTACACCTTTGCTTTGGTGATGAGGACATCTAACTTAAAAAAACCAAACAAACAAAACAACATGAAGCTTCATGTAACTACTGTGTGTGACAAGGTAAAGAGTAGTAAAATTATTCTGCTGATACTGAATTTCTTATATACGTGAATAAATTCTAAACTCATTTTTATAGAAACAGATCATGGACTGAAATGTTGCTAAATACCAGACACTTTAGAGTTTAGAAAATGACTTACGTATATGT
>JAOBAS010000007.1:35260657-35300701 GCA_025311575.1 Elanoides forficatus | reverse complement strand
GTACAAAGTAGTCAAAATATGGTATAGTTACCCTTAGCTTGAGTGTCGAAGCCTGTTTCACTTGTGCAAACTAAGGTTTTGTTGTTGTTACCATTTAGTCTTTCTTAGTGGCATTAGGGGATGTAATTATTTTTTTTTAACCTTTTGTTTAGATTAATCTCTTCTGAATAAATGAAGAAAGTGACTATGAAAGCACAGCATCTACCTTCTGTTTCCATCAATGAGGAGAAGTTCATAACCAGGTAAATTATTAAAAAAAGAACCCAAACATTTAACGACTTTGCTGCTTTCTTTCAAGTTACTCCATATTTATTCATTAACAGAGGATCCTGTAGAGAGCTGAGCCTGTAGCAGCAGCAATTCCTACAACTTGCTTTCTGTTAAGTGTCTACGGAACAAGGTTGCCCTTTATATGAATTTCAAAGAACAGAGCATTAAATCTTTTGGTTTGTGGATTTTGCTCATTAGGTAGAGCAGCACTTTTAGAGGATACTGAAATAAAATTCCAAATGAGGGAAGAAGACCTTCCTACCTTTGAAATCTATTGGAACTGAACTTGAGTTCCAGTGTTTAACCTGAGCTCTACGGGGTTTGGTCTGTAGCCCAGATGGCAGGGTTTCTTTGCAGAAAGACTTAATTGGGCTACCAGCTCTATTCTGTAGTGAGTGAAAGTGGTTCTTCAGCCTACTTGTGAAAAGCTTGGAATTGCACTCAAACTGTATTTCATGGGATGCTTTTCAACAGTTAAATCTGACTGGTAGGAATTTTTCCACATGCTGCCATAAACCCTGAGCTGCTTGGCATATAGCTCCATCCCCTTTTTAGGGGATTAATTTTTCCCTTGTTGACCAGACCACAGGAGCTGGAAGAGGGGGCTCTTTTCTCACTTCATTTCCATCCCTCTCAGTGGTCCTGTGGGAAGAAGCTAACTGTACACGCACACAGGGATGGAGCCTGTGATAGAATTTCTCATGCTGCGACAGGTCTTTGCATCTGAATCCTCATACTTTTATATATGGCATGAACAGTGCTGTTGATAACTCCGTTTTTAAGGAAGGGCGTCAGAACTTTGCCCGAAGCACACAGGCAGTAAATGCATCCCTGCCCTTCTCCTAAAGAGTTGTTCCTTTTATACTGCTACTAATTTGGGACCTAGTGCTGGAGATGCATAAATTTATGCTAATAATGAAATATACTGTGCTCTCCTTTTCAAGGGCTGTTGTAACGTGCAAGCATGTTTTCTAAACTAGTATATAATTTGTAATCCTCTAGCTTTGTGAAGGACCTAATGCAGATTTTAGGAAGTAACTTTTTTTTTTTAATTCATTTAAAAAGCAGTTTTTTACGTCATGGCAAGTTAAATAACTGTCGTTAGACAGGAGTAGTGTCAGAGGGAATTGATCCGTGTGAGTTTTCATATATTTGACATACAAAAGCATTTGGACATGTACCACATGAACCAATATCTCTGGGTTTTTATTCCCCCATATATATGCTTTTCAAGTGGTGAAATGTGGATTCTGGTTGAGACCTTTCTGCATTACAGTCATGGTTTAAGTACTGTTAAAATTCCTTTGCCTTGCGAAAAAACAACAAGCAAGCATTTCGAGAATCGCTAGCGTATTCTCTATGCACTCAAGCTTGCTTCTAATGCAATTTCTAGACTATTGTCCCTCATCTATACCTTGAATCTGCTGTTACATTACTCTACTTACAGTTGTATCGTGCAAATCTTGCTGATGTGTCAAGCCGGCTGTTTGGGACTTGCACAATGGCTGGATCAAGAGGCTAACCAAAGCATGTAGGATCATTCGGTTGGCTGAACTACGGTGTCTTTAAGCATATCTGCGATCCGTGGATCCATATCCATAGATAAATCTGTAGGATTTGGAGGGAAGAAGAGGATACAGGTGAACTGTCCTGGATTAGCTTTTTAAGTGAACACAATCTGGGCTCAGTTGTGGTTTGCAACTGGGGCACTTGACCTTACAGCTGCCTTGTATTCTGCCTTGGTTACTGGAGAAAGTGTTCAATCTGCAGTAAACGTTACCTTTTGGGGTTTGCCTCTAAGTCATTCTACCAGTTACTTAGCTTTGGCTTCCATTAATGGCTGCGTTTGGCTGTTGTCACAAAGCTGTGCTATGAGGAACGGTCTTGCATCGCGACAGAGCTGCTGATTTTCTGGCAGTGTAGCTCTGAAGAGATGTCCATCTGCCTCTTGGTTAGGGCAGTCTTTGGGCCTGTGCAGTGAAGTTGTGTTATGCTAAGACTCGTTCTGGAACAAGTAGGTTCCTGCATGTGTTACTTCTTTCCAGAGCTAAAAGAAGTAAAGAAGGATTTTCTTTTTTAATGTCTCCACTACACAAGGACAAACAAGTCAGTGTGAGCTGCTGTTAAGTCTCTCCCTCAGGGCTTTTCTAATCGCTTGTGTGGTTTGTCACTGTTGGTTGTGCTAGTGCGAGACTGAAACCTGAAAGATTTATTTGTGCAAACTTTTGTGTGAAGTTAATGGTAAGTTTTTTCTAGTCAAGGCAAGAAACTAGGTGAAAATCTTCAGAGCTTGCTCTGAGAAATGGAATCTGCCTCAGAGATAACCCTTACCACATGCCTTAATATTTTTAGCCTATGATTTTATTTGCCTTTGTAGCCAACATGGACTAAGAGTAATAGATGGGCCTCAGAGTGTGGCCCAAGTCCTTATGTATTTGTAATCTGTCTTCAGGGAACTGATGTCTCCAACTTTCTGCCTGGAGAAAGCTTGCAAAATAACAGCTGTCAATACAATGGTTGTCAAAGATATTGGGCTGCAAAGTATAAGAAGACCTCGCAAGCAGTATCAGCAGGTCTATCAACTTATGTCAAACAAAACTATGTATCCCTTGTTTGCATGTTAACCTTGCATTGCATCTGGATTTTGCCTCTGTACGAGGCCAAGGCGTGCTTCATCTTGCTTACCTTTAGCCAGCATGGTCCAAATTTTGCTTGTACCTGATTGGTATCTAAGTCTATTAAAATTTTCCCTTTTGGTGGGATGACCTGAATACAATCCCCCATCACTCATAGGGCACCAAGAACCTGTAATGAGCTATTCAAACGCAATGGAAAGAAAGGTTTTCACCACCTGTGTTACTACGATTGAGGAGCCAAGTGACTTGAAGTAAATGTTGGAAATGCTGTTTTGGAGCCTGGCACTCTGCTGATAAAACCACTTCAAAATATTTTGGGGGGAACTGCAGTAGGTTAAAGTAAGTAATTTACATCCGGAGTGTTAGAAGGGAATGCAGTTAACCTTCATGAGTTTGGTGGTACAGTCTAATGTTACCTGTTGAGTAAAAGCCCTGTTTATCTTTTACCTTCTCACAATGGGAAAAGGCTCACCAAGCAACAGGACACTGCCCACTTCAGTTCATAAAGTGGAGCAAGGGAGGGATAGGGTACGCCAAGGAAATTTTTTCACTTGCACACTTTGCATGCCCCTCTGTCCCAAACACAGGATATACATATTAACTGGTGTCCCTGGACCCTCTTTTCCCTTGGCAGCATGTCAGGCTGGGGAAAGGCCACGTTCCTGCTGACCAGTCTCAATGTCGAGCTGTCGGGCAGCAGCATCCGTCAGTCCCGCTCGGGCACTCTGCAGTGTCAGACGTCTGCCTGCCTCAGCGTGAAGGAAGAGGCAGGTGCTACAAGTGTGTATCCCATGTAGAGACTCACATCATGATACAGTTCTGCTCGGCGTTATTCAGAGATACCGTGTTGTCCAGATACTTCGGATACATAAAAATGGTCAGAGGTGACTGAGAAACACAATCCTGTCTAAGGCACTTGCTTTGAGCTCTCAGAGAGACTGTAGGCAGGTGAGGCTGAAGGTGGAAGAAGAGCTTGTGTCATAAGCCACAGAAGAGGGTGTACGCTGCTGGGGTAAGACTATGACAATCCCAGGAGAAGATATTTTTGTTGTCTTCTTGGTACACTTGGAATCATACCTAGCAGTTTCTGTCCAAAATGATTCGTATTTTCATCCTTCTCCTATTTTCTTGCACTGATTTCTTGGGGGTTTCTTAGTATCTTAGGTGAGTTCCCCTGAGCAACACTGACTTTCTTATTTTTCAAGTTCCACAGTCAACTGTGCAGCCATTTAAACAGTCACTTTGAGTAAATTGAGTCACAGTCTCATCAGAGAGAGATGCTTGAAATAATATTCATTTCACCCCTGAAAGTAACCTTCTGAACTGCTTTGCAGTGATGGACAAGCTGATACCATTCTTGGGGGAGAGATCGCTCTTAGGTTTGTCATTTCTGATAAGGGTGCCACTCTCGTCGTTGATAATGTCCTCATGTTCTGGGACATGGGTGTGTTGTGACTGTTACAGGAAAGCAAATGTTAAAAATTCTGCTGAAACTACTCATGCCAGTGTTTCCAGTGCCCCAAAGCTGCACTGTAGAGTTCTTATCTAAATGTATCTTTCCGAGAAGGTGGTGTGTAATACTTTGCATATACTCTTGATCCATATATTCCTGTGTCTCCAATGTTACTTCTTTTATGTTCTTGGTGCACTCTGACTGTTGAAATATTAAAATGTAATTTCTACTGAGTATAATTCCCATGTGTAATTTGTTTTTCTAATGATGGCACTGGAAGAGAATCCTTGGTTTTGGTTTTGGGATGGGGTTTTGCTTTTTTGCTTTTGTTTGGTTTTGGTGCCTTTTTTGGTTTGTGGGGGTTTTTTAGTTTTTTGTTTGTGGGTTTGTTTTTTTTTTTTTAACTTAAAATTGGCATAGGAGTTGTAATAGCATTTCAGATAGTACATGGATCTTAAGTAGTTTCAGTAGGTCTCTGTGGAACTTACTATGAGAAGAGTTTGCAAATGCTGTCTGTTTTGTTCGTGGTTCAGCTGTTAGAGTATCTCATACTAGACGAAAAAATGGAAATGTAGACACTATTTGGAAACAAACTTGGTGTCTTTACTCACTGCTGTAAGACAGTACATAAAAGCATCTGGATCATTTGTCATCTCAGTGCTTAAAGAATGTCTGCGAGGAAGAATTCATACATTTCCATGCAATTGTTTCATGTGCTTAATTATCTCTGCTGGTGGAAATTGCTTTCTTGAAGTACAATCTAAATAATCTTTGGTGTTAATTGGTGTGGGGAAGGGCGTTTAATTCTTGATGGTCCTGAAATACGTATCACTTAATTCTGTCTTTTTTTCAGTCCTTCTTAGCCTGAGCTGCAATTTGCTTTTTGCCTTCACGAGAGCCTGGCACTGCTGACGTGGGATCAGCAGCTGCTTAGCAGTAACCGCAGGGCGCTTTTCCGCAGCGCTGCTGCCGAAGCGATCATCCCCCAGCCTGCGTTTGTACTGTGTGGCATTTATTGCTCCTTACCCATTTACGAGGGCTACGTGGGCCGTCCACAGCACCGCTGCTGTTAGCTGCGGTGGGAGCGGCGTTTGCACCGGCTGTCGGCGGAGAGCTGGCCTGGCCCTGAGCTGCGATTGCAGCCAGCTGGGACGCTGCAGAAGGGCTGTCTGTGCACCCACAGGCTGCTCAGGTACCCAGGGTGTTGAGTAGCCCAGTCTCTGCTGAAATTTCCCAGGAGGTTTGGAACTCACGTAGTTAAAATCCGGTAGCTGAAGTTCTTTGCAGACTAAGTTTCCAAAGGGAGGAGGAGGTGGCTGTGGCCTAGGAACCAGGATGTGCCGGTAGCTCTAGTTTGGTTATTTTGAAATGCCATAAAACTTGAAACCTTTTCTGAAACTGTCTTCTCCTGCAGTGTTGCGAGTTTATCAGGGATGATGACAGGCATAGTTATCTCTGGTGGTGGTTCTTTTAATATTAAGTTTCAAACATCACGAACACCGGCGTGCCTGACATTGCCTTACTGTCTTCACACAGTGTTTTCAAAGCAGAATGTTACGCTGCATTTTTTTTTTTTTTTTTTTTTTTTTTAGTTGCATCATGAATTTCTGTTTGAAATCTGACATGACGGGCAGGCTTATAATAGTTGCTTGTTGGCAGAGGTTCTCTTCATCGCCATCCTTTCTCTGCTGAGCAAAGACAGTGCAAAGCTGTTATGTTTTAAACAGAAGGAAACTGGAATGTTTTGTCTAGGCATACTGTAGATATTCTGAAATAAGAAGAGTATCTGAAGAAATATAAAAACCCAATGGAAACCATCATGGGGAGAAAACAAACTGTAACCCAACTAAAATGATCTACAGCATTGATGCATAGGAGTGTTGTTCCTGTTTGCTTCCCCCTCATGACTATAACAGAAGTCCAAAGTACAGGTTACTCCGGGGCAGTGTTACTAACGTCACATCAGACTGTGACTAATTCGTTTCCTCTATGTATCAGGTCTTTAAAGAAGCAACTTACGAGCAACCCAGTATCCTGACAAAATTTTACTCCTGGAAAATTATGTGTTAATCGTGAACAAACCTGTACAGAGATGCAGTGGGTAACACTGCAGGGTGTTACCCTGCCACTTAGCATCTGGATTTTACGGTGGTAGAGATGTTAATTATTCTTTTCATTGTGATCTTTTGTTCTAGAGAGCAGCTCAGTTCTCTTCTGAAGACTTATAACTCTTACTATTCTGATCAAGAAAATCTGCAACTGTCACATAACCAGGTAAGGATCTGTGTAAAAATAATACCAAAAGCACAATGTGATAGTAGGAGAAGCACTAATGGGTGCTTATGTTTAATGCAGCTAGACCGAACAGTGTAGGATACTTGTTGTGTGTTAGTATATTAGGCAGAATATATCACTAATAAAAATGCCACAGCAAGTGCTAGAGTCAAATGCTGTGAGGAGAAGAGAGCAGAAATAGGTATGTTCAGACAAGTGGGAGTTTGGGATTTTTAGCAGTGTGATCGCCTTGCCGTCCCATTCCTTAGCGTATCACAAGAAATCATTCTTTGGGTTGACCTCTCACGTCTTACATTGTGAGCTGGCAGGGAGTAGTACTGCAAATATTTCTGTGGGGTGCAGCTCCACCCTGCCCCTTCAGCTTGAACCCACTGGGGGTAACGGCAGGACTGCTGTCACTTGGGCCAAGGAGAGACTAACACTCTGTCCTCGAATGTGAACCTTTAGTACAGAGAAAATGCTTGTAAGCACAGCCCCAGGAATGCATCCCCTCTCCGAAGGGCCTGTGGAGCTGAAGGACGGATGAAAGCAAGAATCACGTGTCTAGTGCCAGAGAGGCCCTGGTCTACAAGTCTGAACTTCCTTTCCCTCACAAGCTGCATTTCTGTTGTTTTGCTGCTGTCAAGACCCAAAAGGGACATTACAGCAATTGTGGGCAAAAATGGTCTGAAAATGAGAAGTTTTCACTTCTCTGTCCCAGCTCATGCTGCAGTGACAGTGTTCTCTGTCAGCAAGAATGGGGACCGATAACAGGTTTTGGACTGATGCAGTGCTTGGCGTCAACAAGGACGATTTCATTAGTTGCTGCTTCCTCCTTTACCAGCAGTCATTCTTCCCCTTTACCACCTTCTTAGCACCCTGGTTTCAGAAGAGCTAGTCGTCCTAGTAGAACAAATAGGATTTGACTTGTAATTGTATGGGATTATGGACATATTGGCTGGAAATCGTCATGGTCAGTCAGACTAAAGCTGATAGAAGATCAGGTCAGCTGCAGCTTTAGCTAGCTGTTTTGGAAATACCTTAAGTACGGGGATTACACAGCCTCTTTAGGTGACCTGTTCCAGGGCTGTGTCGGCCTCAGTGATTTCATCATATTACTGTTACTTTGAAGGGGAATCAATTATTATTACTTGATTATTATGCAGCACTCCTTATTCCTTTTTTTTTTCCAGCAAGAAGGAAGCAAACCATTTATTGAAGGCATATTGTCCATATTTTGGGGAGTCCGACATCCAATCCGATTAAAAATTCAGGATGAGAAGCAGATACCCTCTTTTGTAACCCTGAAGTCAACAGAGAACGTGGGTTTGTTCCCTAGTAAAAGGTAATGTGGTAACTTCCATAAGAAGGAGGCAAGCTAGTATTTCAAGAGAGCTCATGTAGGTGGCTTCAATGGATATGGCTGGTTGTATATCCCAGATTCCCCAAAGGCGGTGGTGGTCGCTTGCACAGCAGTACTTTGTGCCCAGTGTAACTGGTGTGGTCTTTAAACAGCTGCTGCTGGGCAGAAAGATGCATCTTTGTAGCACCTTTGTTCCACCTTTGTCTGGCTTTCAGCTTAAGAACAGTTGAGAAAGTGGAGGAGGCTGCTCGTGTCTATACTGAGTTGCCATGCTAGTACTGGGAAATTTATATATATAAAAACTTACAAAAAACGTCCCCCCCTCCATGCATATATGTACACATCAAAATGTCGGTAGCCCCTGAGAGACCTCATGTTGTCGTATGTTCTACAGCATGAAGCAAAAAGCTGTCAGGTTAGTACTAAGTGATTGTCTATCGCAGGTTACCTTCCCAGGTACTTCAGATGTGGAACAATTGCTTCCTAGTGTAAAGCTCAAGCCAGGTAATGAAAACTGGCTTTGTCTGTGCAAATTCTAATGTTAAAACCCCTTAGAAATTACACACAGATCAGCTGCTCCTTTGCTGCTGCTGCTTATGATATTTCTTATCCAAGTGCAATGTGCTGATCTGACTCCTAGATTTGCTCTATTTTTAAAAAAAGTTGTAGGTTCTTAGAGTACTTCTTATTTCTGTTTTGATCATGTATTTCCCAAGCCTTGTTGGTGAATTTTGAATTGTATCTGATGAGCTGAAGCTGAGTTATATGGGTCATATGGAAGGTGAGGCAATGTTTACCCTGAATGACTCCTGGATAAATTCGGTATTTTAGAGCTTGTTTTCTTAATTATCCATTGTCTTAGACTGCATGTGTTACATGTTTGAATTGTGGATTTAATTCTACCATCACTGCAGCTGTGGAGATCCAGTAAAGTCGGGGACAGTCTTCCTCCTTATCTGTTGCTGTTGCAGTTAAGGGATGTAACCTGACAGGAGTAACCAGCAAAGAACTCGAGTCTAAGGCAAATCTGGTTCTCTTTACCTTGACCAGGTCTACTGGTACGGGGTGCTCGTGGCCCGTAGGATAGGGTCCAGTCTGGCAGTTCAAGTTATGCTTTGCCTTTTGTTTCTTAAAAAATCTAGGACTGTTGGAGATCTGAATCTTAAAGTAAACATTAATTCATGATCACAGAAATGTGAAGCTGCCCTAACATGCTTTAAGGTATGCAGAGCAGCTTGACTGTTTGATCTTAAATGAACTTTTTAAATGCATGGAACATAACCGAGATCGTTGTTTGGCATGTTCATTGGAGTTAGTTGAATAGTGTTTTGAATATATATATAGGAAATGATTTTTTAATTTTTTCCTACAAATTGGTTTATTCTCAGTCAGAGCAGTAACTGGCCAAAGACTTTCTGCTAGAGAGTTTATGCAATGAATTATGGAAATACTGGCATAAAGAAAGTTGGGTTTTAAAACAGGCTTGATTGAATTCCTCTCATGCAGAACTGGTTTGGATAGCACGAGGGGCTAGTATGGTAACATAATCTTTCATGTCCCCAGATAGGATGCATCCTGTGACTATCTGAACCACAATAATGTGTGTGCTTTCTGTATGCCTGCCTGGTACCCCGCGTGTGATTAATCTTAGGCATTGCTATAAAACAGATAAAGAATTACCGTCAATTATTTAAGGGACATCATGGTTGATGTTTAACAGGCTCTAAATAGGATTGTGTTACATGTGGGATCCCTTGTCATACCACATTTTAATAATTAATTTTATAATGACATAAACTAAAATTACTGTCTTCATATACTACATTGAATTCTGTAGTCGGGTCCTATGAAGTTTTGAACGGGGATAGGAATGTATTACATGAAGCCTGGCTACAGGTTAAATTGAAATCACAGAGTCAATGAGGAGTAATCCTCATTATAGAATAAACTATAAATTTATGTTTGGTATTTCAGAGGAATGACACGCTGGGGAGAATTTGATGACCTACATCATATTAGCGGGGAGACGCTGAAATCTACTGAAGAAAAGCCAAACCTTGAGAAAAGTTAGTGTCGGTGCTCTTACGTTCACTAAAAATCCATTGTTCTGTGACTGTGCAAAAATAATTTGACATATTAGGCCTTCCCTGCCAGTAGAGGGTAATCTTTTTCTGTCTCTGTGTAACACCTATTATGTGCTAGTGAAACACTGATGTATGACTGGTTAGTTGAAACATTGAGGTGCTAGTAACTTTTCAAATGGCCAGTGCTAATGGGCTGTGATTTCACCAAAGAAATTATTCCCAAGGAGTGAACAAAATAGCGAACTGTGGCCACTGCAGATAGCCTATTGCTCTGCATTGTATGCCTATGCCTTGCTCCTCTCCCACTCCCTCCACCCACCCAAAAAATAATTTAGAAAAAAAAAAAAAAAAAATCCCTCCACCAAGGGCCTCCTTCCTGTGGAGGTGCTGGCAAGGAGGGTAGAGCAGCTGTACAATATGCTGATGCAGTTTCATTTTGTCCAGGTTATTCCTGTTACGAAAGCTGCACTCTGAAGTCCAAGAGCGAGCAGGAACATGATTGTGCTACCCTGCCCAGGGCCAGCAGCAATGCCGCAGCCGTGCGGAAGAGGACCAAGTTCCCCATGATAGCGAGGACAGAAGTAGAAACTCACAGGTTTTCGATTAATGGCCACTTCTACAACTACGAGGTATGAATGGTTAGGCTTGTCTTTGATTGCCTGAGGCTGGGTAATGGGACAGAGAAAACTGTCCAGCAAGTTTCTGGACTCCCCTGCACCCCCTTAGCCAACGGGGGCACTCCACACTGGTCCCCCTGCGTGGCTGGGCCAGTGTCACTGGGCCCTGGCGTCTGCTTTTGGGATCCGCTCCCCAAGGTGGGTTTCACGTGTGCATGGCTGCTGCCCGGGGGGCTCCACAGGAGTCCTACGTGCCAGGAGTGCTCCCCTGAGGACACTGCCCACCCCTTGCTTTACGGCAGCAGTGGCAGCATGCCTGACAGCTTGCTTTGTCCCAGAGCTGTGCAGGTTTACGTCCTTTTGAGTGCCAGCCATTGAGTACAGCAGTCCTCATCCTCATGCCCTTTTGCTGCTCTTTTTGTTCCCAGACGTCAGTTTTCACTCCGGCTTTTGGATCAGAAACCAAAATAAGAATAAACAGCCAGATGAGAACAAGACAAGTAATAGAACAATTGCTTCAGAAGTTTAAGGTAATTCTGCGTGTTTGCAGAAGCAAGTGCAGCCGGGTTCTAGAAATGCTAACTTGAGCATGTCACATAGTGCTGTGTGAAATGCAGGAAATAACTGACAGAGGATAGCGCGCAGAATAGAGCATAGAAAAAAACCCCACATGGGCTGTTTTTAAGGAATGGGTTGGTTTTATTTTACACATGTTTCATGGCCGTGTGAGTCTAGAAAAGTTCTATTGGGTGTATGGTGCGCCGTGAAGGAAGAACTACAGAACCGTTTCTCTATCAACTCGCACGCAGGAGGGGAAAACGCTGCTGTACTTTCAGCATTTCCGAGCACAGGTAAAGGAGATTTGTTTTATGCGCGTGACCGTGCTTCCCTCTAGTGACGGGCCCTGGTAATTGTGTTTTGCTTAAAAGAGTAGGCAATTCTCTTTTAGCCCCAGTGTCTGGGGGATGATGCATTCTGTTAGATTCAGGCACACAGAAAGCTCCAGAAAGTCAGAGTTAAAACTACTGCTCGAGATCAGTGCCATACTGTCTGACGCTGCTTTTTTTTTTTTTTTTTTTCCCCTCCTTGGAGTTTCTTTGGTACCATCTTCCATTAACACAATTATACGTGGTCAGAAATATAGTTACCATTGGTGCTGTATGTTTCTCCAATATCTTTATTCTACGTACCTTCTTAGTGTACAGTTTTTGATAATTTTCCATTTAGCTTCTCTAGAGACATTTAACTTGTCTAGAGACTTTGCCGTTGCAGAATTACTTCATATGGTTAGTAAGACTGGGTAGTGTAATACTAAAAGGAGAAGTTGGCTTCTATAAATAATAACATAAGGAATGGAATTACAGAGCAGGTTGTAAAATTGTAGAGAAGAAGCTGAAAAAGAAGCATTTGGAAGTGCTGCTATTTTCTGACTGTGGTTGTGCTGGCAAGTAGATAGGAAGAGAACACAGGGTTTTACCCTAACGGTAATGCTCTTCGCAAACATGCAGGTCACGTGAAAAGTAAGTTGTGTGACGTAGTACAGGGTGCTACAAGGAAACGAGACGGGAAAGATCTGGTGTTGTCTAAGATGGTGTGTTACGGATTTGGGCAGTATGGTAATCTGTGCAGTCCTGAGGTAGTGGGGTACAGGGACAGTGAACATGGCAGCGTAGCTTTCCATCTTATCCAAATGCAGCATCTTTTAACTTTTCCCCAGACAGGATCCCAGTCTCAGACTTTGACCTAATATCTGAGTTGAGAAGCACAGAGAATATCTGCTGATTGTGAAATGCTAGGAGAGGGTATCAGTCAGTCTGAATAGACTTTTTTTTTGTTTGCCTTTAACAGATACAAAACAGCCCACATGAATTTGCACTTTATATTATCCATGCTTCCGGAGGTAAGCCAGACACTGCTGCGTGATCATTTCATCTCTAATTATCCTCTGTGTGTGTGTGCAGACCGCTTAACTTGGGAGTGACAGGATTCATCACAGGCATCGGTCTTAGTTTGGACCATGTGGGTGCAGTGTGGCATTTTGGCTTTTCTGGAGACCCCTTAGAGATGTGTCATGCTCTGACAGAGAGGAAAACCTGAGTAATTGTGTTCTGGGTGCTTTCAATGTGCTGCCAGTATCGCTGGTTCAGCTAAAAAGGCCTTTGTTTTTCCTGTATATAAAGGCTGTGTTTAAGATGCTCTCCTGCTCTAACTTTTGTTCTGCAGAGCTGCACTGTAACCATGGCATGCCAGGCTCCCACTGATAGTGTTGTGGCATATTTTAATTGACAGTTTTGGATGGTAGTCCTGGATCGCGGATGCCTAGTTAAACATAGTCTTTTTTCAGTGGAAAATGTTTACTTCTGCAACACAGTTTATTCTATTCCTTCAGGAAAAAAGGAAATTTGATCTTTATTAAAAGCAATACCTGAAAGAATGGGAGAGAGGACTGATAGGCACATACCTTAAATGTCAAAATACAAAGATGAAATAATGTTTGAGAACTATGAAGTAGATGCTGTTTTAGGGAGTCATGGTCAAGCTAATGGGCCTGGGATCTGTACCTTAAATGCTGACTTGGCTACCTAAATTGCAACTCCTTTGTGTGGCATCTACCAATTTCTTAAAAAATGCAGTGTAAGTTAGGTGCAACATCCTCCTGCAAATATGTGTTAGAGACTTGCTAGGCATCTAAAAGTTGCACATAAGTCAAAACAGGATCTTTGTCAAGAAAAAAGACTACTGATTGTATGAGGTATCTAGAGGCACTGTTCTGTGTTCTGTGCATCATGACATTTCTTGTACATCCCAGAGAAGAAGCAGCTGAGGAGTGGAGATGTTCCCTTACTGCACAGACTCTTGCAGGGGCCCTCGGAGAAAATTGCCAAGTTTTTTCTCATGGACAGGGATGTGGAAGAGATAAGCAGTGATGTACGTACATCATCAATCCTAACAGTTCATGGTATTTTTCCCAATTAGCATAGTTGCTAATGCGTTTTTCTTGTCTTCTTGACAGGTTGCTCAGTATATTCAATTTCATCTTCCCTTTTTGGAATCGATTTTGCACAGAATAAATGAAGAAGAACAACAGGAGATTCAACAGACAATTGCGAGGTAAATACAAGTAAAATGAGTGGGGGCTCTTTGAGGCCAGGAGAATATTTACCGTTACGGGTTGGCTCAAGAGGTGAATGCATTTACATGGCAGAGAGCAGTTAGAACACTGTGCTATGTCTACTGCTGTGAAACTTAGTGGGATTTATAATCCTTTCTATATTCTGCATATCCAGATGTGCTGTTGCTGTTAAAGATTCCAGAATACATACTGACTACTTAAACTCGGGCGGGTCTTTCCAGAATATTTGGACCCTCAGGCTCACTTACATTTACTCGGTTTCTCTTCTGAGCTTGAGACTGGTTCCTCATTTTCTACGTGCTGTATGTATTTCCTCAGAAAGTGTAAATGCAGTGCATACTGTGGTACTATTTAGGTAGCATACCATTTAAGCTAGATTAGTGCCAAACTTTTAATGTCCCTTTAAAACTTCAGTTCTCATAAATGGCATGAGTTATTTCGATGGTGGCTCAAAATGCACAACAAGTACAAGTCAGAAATGCACTGTTTCTATGCTGAACATGTTTATGAGACCTCAGGTCAAAAGCAATGAGAGTCTATGCCAGCTGTGGATCTGTTGTCAAATGACTGTCCGATAGTCACTTTGAATCAAAGTGGCCAGGAAATGTAAAGAAAAAAATCAATAGCATTTGCCATTTTATCTCAGAAAAGCTTTAATTACCACTCTTTTCAGCCATTCAACTAGCATGTTAGAATTTGGGTTGAATTTTTTCAGGATTCTGTGTTACTTCAATGCATTCTCTCTCTCTCTCTCTTCATCTCAGGTACCTAAAAGAGAAGAGTATGATATGTCAGCACCTTCATAGTCGAACTGTTAAAAAAACAGAGACTACTGTTTGATGTGAATGGCCTGTTGTGAATACCCCACGCACCGCCTTTGCCAAAGGGAAGTCAGTATGTTTGCTTGAATGTGCCGTGACTGATGAGCACTTAAAGCACAGGAATGTTCCAAGTGCTGAAGTTTCTCTTGGTAATTATGCAACCAAAATTGAACCCGCTCCTCTACAGTGCTGGAATGCCACTTGGGAACCACCAAAGACGACGCACTAAATCCCCAAAAGGCAGATGCTGAATCTAGCTTGAAACTTAAGATAGGGAAAAAAATCCTGTGAAAAGCACAAGGCTTTAAAACCTGCTAATTTCCAAACCATTACGAAAAGTCTAGGCTATAAGGAAAATATTGCAATAACCAATGTGTTGTTAATTGTACAGAAAATATGAAAATTAGGTATATGATTTTCCTTCTGTTAGAGAAATGTTCAATTATATTAGGTATTCAAAAAGCGTATAGACGAGGTACTCTGTGCCATGGTCTAGTGGGCATGGATGATGGTTGGACTTGATGATCTTGTAGGTCCCTTCCAACCTAAATGATTCTATGATTCTAGGAGGAAGCTTTTCAGTAGAGATAAGTGGCAAAAGGTACATATGCATCTAAGATTGCAGTTAGGCTTTTCACTTATCTTAAAAAAATTACCTGTGCAAGAGAGACCTGAAATCCCACTGGCTTCAGATTGATAGATGCCTGACTTGCTTAAGCTTTCAGCTACAGTTAGAAAAATATAAATGGGAAACCCTCCCACTTAATAGCTACTCAGCTCTTAAACGTAAGAGGGAATTTATCTCTGAAGTATCTCTTGAACTGCAAAGTAAGAACTCTCACTGAATATTGTTGTGTCTGCTTGATTGGGTCCTGGAAGGCACCTCCGCATTTGTTGTTGTTGTTGAAACAAATGATTCTGTGTTACTTGCTGTGTTGTATATGTGAAGATGGAAATGCGAAGTGTTCAGTGAGAGAGGCTGAACCTCACAGCCGTGGTAGGTTTGGGTTGGCAGCCTTCCCCCAGATGCTGTGCTGGTACAGCCTGGCCCCAGCGTGGTGCACCGGAGCCAGCTATTGGATCCTGTTGGGTTGAGTCATGCTGAATATTAAAGCTCCAAATGTAGAGATGTAAATAAAATGTAATTTGTGCACAATTAATTGCCTTCCTTTATTAGTCTGTCTTTTTTACATAGTATCTCTGTTTTGCCTCAGCTACCTTTGGCTTTTGCAAATAACAAGATAAATACTGAGACAAGGAAGAAATCAAAGTGCAGAAGATGTTGCCTAGAAATCGTGTGGAATAAATCAAATACAAAAAACTCCACAATGATGTTACTTGGATGGTAATTTAAAAATGAGAAGTCAGTGTGCTAATTAAGTTACTTTGGTTGGGGCAAGGGGGTTTACTTTTATGTACAGTCTATTATAATCCTGCTCAGGAAAATAATTATGGGCAAGGGAGCACAGAGGGGAGAAATAAAACTAATTCGGCAGTTAATGCATGGTACTAACAGTTGCCGTAGAGGTGCAAGTATAAGTTCCTTGAAGCAACGGAAGTATGCACAGTGACACAAGTATGTCACTGAAATTTCACCAGGGACCCATTCAAATACACGTTAGCCAAGGTTTAGGAGGTGTAGAACTCACTCTAAAACATCACAGGTCACACTTGCAAGGTAAGGTTGAATTTCAGTGAAGTCTAAAGTAGGACCACAGTCAAGTTCTTAGCCAAACCCAAGCAGGAGCTGGCGGATCCAGCTGTGTCATGGATGGAGTTTTTGGTTCCTCTGAAGCCAGGGGTGTTTCAAGCACCAGCTGGCTCTGTTGAAGCACTATGGAAATGGTGCTGGCGTCAGAATCTTTGTCTTGATTTCTAGCTTTGTTCTGTTTAAATTGCTGTAAGGAACAAACCTGAACTCACTGGCCAAGCAATATTCAGATAGCTCGAAGTCACAAGCAGGGAAATGGGCAAGTGTGCGCTCATGAGAAAACAGCAAGTGGTACAGCAATCTCTGCCCGCACTATGGCACCTGTTTCCCATTGTACTATGAAGAAGTATTTTTATGCAGAATGGGCTATTTCTGTACATGTTCCATTCTGTAAATGCTTGAGGAGTTCTATGAAGATGCAGTATGAAAATACTGGAATATGACATACTTGTAATTCCTTAGTCTGAGATTAAAAGAGAAATTGATGCCCATGGCATGTGGAAAAGAGAGAAAATGTTTTCAAGCAAGTTCTCCAATCCTCTGTGTATGTACACAGTTCCCAAATTGAGCCATTTTTGTCACCATCTGATGTTAAGTACGTGGTATCTTTTTTATTTTGCTTGTTCTGCTGAACTGGGACTGAAAGATGCCGGAAAACACGTATGGAACATAGCACGGATTATCTAGAGGCTGCTGACGTTTAAGGGCTAGTGAAATAAAGCTGTGAATGTGCTGCGGTGTTATTTCTTTGTGAATACTGTGCTCATTTAAGTGAATTGTTTCTGACAAATACAGACAAGAATAGGGAAAGAATTTATTCCAAAGCATGATTGGATATTCAAGGTAACACAGCAGTGAATAACAGAGCTGACAGAAAATTCAATTGCTTTTGAATTCGGAGCCTAAGCTGTTAACCATAAAGACAGCGATTAAAATCTATATGCTATGTGAATTTGTACTACCTATTAGAAAAATCAGAAATCATCACTGGATTAAAAAAAAAAAAAAAGCTGAAAACCCAAACCATCCCCAAGATTCCAGAAGATCAATCTTTATCAGGACATAAAATCTTAAGAAAAAACAGTGCTGAGAAGCCCCAGATGGCCATCTGATCATCTTTTTGGTGTTGAAAACATTGCTGGGGTAAAACCTGTTAAATACTTGTGTCTCACAGTTCCCCACCTTTCCCAGATAGTCCATCCTGGTGCTTTGTTCCTCTTATCGGGCACTGCCTGCCTGCTTTTTGTGCTGGGATCGTTCTTTTTTGGTATGTTGAAGATTTCCAAGTTCCTACAGCTTTTCTTATCAACTGAGGCAACCCCAATCTATTTTAGCTTTCTTCTTCGTGTCTCCTGGATCATTGACTGTTACCGTTGTTCTCTTTTCAGTGAAATGCTGTCTAGAAGTGAGGTACCCAAGATTTGTCCTAATGCTCCAGCAAAGCCCTTACCAGAGGTGAGGAAAATGAAACCACGATACATGTGTTACATAGCTTGTTATTCTGTTTTATCAGTTGTTCTGTTTATACCACTGCTATGCAAGCACCATGTTAGACTTTAATTAGCAGCAAACCATTGGTGACTGTTAGTCAGCTTGTGATTTTTTTATAACTGCATTGTTAGCCGCACAACTTCCTAATGAGCAGTTTTCCTCCACTGAAACAGTGCAGCTGCTTAATCATATGTATGTCATACATTAAATTTGTCCTCATAGAACATAGATTTTTTTTTTCCTCGCTGTTTCTCTGATTTGCCAAGATGCTTTCAACATTTAAAATGCTGCAAAGGGATTTTCAACAGTGTGTCTCCATCTTGCTGTCAGCCACAAATCTAATGAATTATTTTCTTCTTCTCATTATTTATATCCGTAATGAAGAGATTGCCTAGCAGTATATGCAGGATAGATTCTGATGGGACTCGGTTTGATTGACCTCTTCAAGCTGAGTCTGAAACCTTGTCTCTGATGGTAATACTTAAAGCTGGGTTTGCATTTTACGAGATATTTGTTTGGGCAATGTTTCTTTATCTTACAGGTATTTTCAAATGCTTCTAGGATAACTACTGCTAGGCGCATCCACTGAAAAAATCTGATACCTGAATGTCTCTTCCTTTGAGGCAAAGGTCTCCAGAAAAAATATTTCTTTCTTTTAGTACTGTTTTTGACTGATTTTTAGCATGCCTTCTAATGGAATGTAAAATGAAAGTAAAAACCCAAAAGCTGTTTGTATGCTAAACCACCTGGAGTGTAAATTTGGCAGCCTCCCAGTGCTTTCTCTAAACATTCGTCTGCTGCCCAGGTGTTTCAGCAGTCTGTGTTCTGTCCTTCCCATGATATTTTGCTCATTTTTCTTCTTTCTCACCCTCTCTATGTTGCCCAAGATCATGTTCTTCTGTGCTTAAAGGCAACTTTACAACTCCCTCAGAGCAGCCCATGTTAGTGAGTGAATGTGTTGTATTTCAAGGACATCTATATGTAAAAATGCAAAAATAATTATTTGGTGATTGAATAGTAATTTATAAGTGTTTACAGGCAGATTTTTTTAATTTGATCTCATGTGCATTTATGCTTCGTAAGCTTAAGATTTAAAATGTCTGTCTTTTTTTTGGTGTCTGTGGCTATTTGGTATAAGGAAAATAATATTCCATAACTTAAGATGGTGGCCACATCGAAGCCCTGAAATCAATTCATTTAACTTATTCTTTCATTGGATTTCTTTAATGTGATGCACCCTCTCTCTGGATTTAAACCAGCTTTAAGTTACTTGCTTTGGTTTAAAGTTAACAAATACCTGATCGTTTTTAATTTAAGTGATAGGAGCCAGAGATGAAGTTTGCCTATGGGTTTTTCCCCCATCTGAATAAAATTGATACAGATGTTTGATTTTCAGGTAAGCTGAGCTCTGTGAGCAGACCGGGTTTACAGTTCCACAGCTCAGCAGATTCTATGCGGGAATTTGATGTTTTATTCTGTGGCACCTCTTTTTGCCTTGATCACAGCGGTTCACATATCCGACAGTGGCAGAACTGTAGCTGGTGTAAACCATCATGACTTCATTAGATTTGTGAGTAAAGAGCCACAACATAGTTTTCTTTGCTATGACAAATCATACGTTCCAGTTTATACTTCTTGAACATTTAGAAAAGATATGCTCGATGTTACATTTGTGTGAGTGCCTGTCATTCAGCAAGTATCTTCCACTATGCTACGCAAGCTCTTTACGCCGACAACATTTTTTCACTTCTTTTTATAAGTTCTGGGCCCTGAAAAAAAGCAAAATATTTATGAGCAATGGAGTCAGGAAGGTGATGTACTTGTGAGCAAGTTAAAGGAGTATGGCAGCAGTAAGTAATGTTTTATAATCTTTGCAAGTTGTGTACGAACACTGTATATGCAGAGTGCATATACATATATCACTGTGTTTAATATATGTTTTGCTTTTACTGTTCAGCTCAGATTACCTTAGAAGATTTGGTATTTGTCAGAAAAATACTGAAATACAATTCTATTAGGAAGAGTTAGTAGAATAGTTCTTTGCAGACATGCTGTTTGAGTGCGTTCAGAGGTAGAAATTTGTGATTAAGAGAAGAGAGAATTTTCTGTATTTTATCATTTAAAGCAAAGCAAGGCAAAGACTTAGGAAAAGAGAGAGTATTGCTCAAGGGTCACGGGTGGTTTGTTGAAGTTCAGTTAAGGAATATATCAAAGAGAGAGAGAGACGTAGACAAAAGCAGATTTACTGGAGAGTAGAGAGAAGCCAAAGTAGTTCTGCAGCATGAAGTTCCGTGGGCTAAAATAACACAGGAAAGACAAGAGGAAAACAGAAGTAGGGAGAATACACAGGGAAAATGCTTTGACCTAAAATTTAAGTATATCCTTTCTCTTCCTTTTGCAGAGGAACTTTTCCAGAGAAGTTCAGTTAAGAACTGTTAGCCAGGGCAAGACCTTCGCCCGTATCCTGAAACAGTGCAAGTCCCACTGACTCCCCAGAAGCAACAGATGTAGCTGAGCTCTGTGTCTATAAATTGCTGCACATAAACACAAGACTAATTAGATAAGTTCTGCAGTGATCGTTCAACTGGTACACCTACCTACTTGTGCAGGCAATAAAGTTTGTCTTTGGAGATGTAACTGCAGGAGTATCTGGCTAGCCAGGCTTTGGTTTTGCTGCTTAGTGGAGAAATTTACACTCTTGCATATGCTCCATGTTTGTGTTCTGATTCAGAATGTATGGGTGAAAACAGAAACGGTACCTCTTTCACAAAACACGTCTCACGGTTTTCTTCTTTGCAGCACTGTTCCCGCATGGCAGTAAAGGCCGCTGTGACGGCGGTCAGCTGTTCCTGTGTGATCTGGGGCTTGTATTTGATGAGGTTGATGAGCATTCTGCAAGAAAAGCAAGCCCCGTGAAGCCGGGAGGTAAGCACACGGCTTACGAAGCATTTCTCCAGCGCTAGTCCTGCCAAGTCCCTGTTTTGTTTCTGCCCGCTTCCTTTCTACAGCTTTGTCATTTTTATTCACTACCCAGATAACGTATTTGCAGCAGGGAGCAAAGCTGCGCCCCGTTCCCCTGTGAAATAAAATACCAATGCTCTTGTTTGGAGTTGCTCCACCACAAATATCCATGAATAAACTGTGCAGGTGGTTTATGTGTTGTGCACAGGGCCCAGGACAGTATGGGTTCACCACAGCACAAGTTAATGGCCAAAGAGGTTTGTTTTTTTCTGGCAGTGACAGTGGAGCAGGGGGCCAGCACGCAAGTTTTCTCTGACCAAGGCAACCAAACACCACAGACAGAGGGAGTGCATGGGATGAGGAAAAACATATGGGCTTTCCTGTTTTGGGAAATGAGCCCTAATTAAGCCATAAAGGTCATGCAGTACTTCAGGCAGTAGCTTCCTTGTTTTTCTGGTATCTTTCTTTGCAGTGCCTTGTGCAGTTCCCATAAAGGACGGTGGGAGGGCATGTTTCTCAGACCTGACTTTGGACACCTGTTGCTTCCATCCTGGTGGGGTGTACACCAGTGCAGCTACCCACCTCTGAAAACAACTTTCTTCTAATCTGAGGCAAGTAAACGTAGGTTGAACCAGACAGCAGAAGAAACTGAGACTAGCATGAGAGGAAAGAAAAGGAGCTTGGGAGAGGGGTTGAGGGGTGTGTGGCTGTTTTTCCAATGGTGTATTGCAGAACCAGAAGGCCAGACAGAGTGGACAAAGGAAAGGTGAGCGTTGCCAGGATAAGAATAAGAAACACGGGGGTAGCAGAGTCAAACAGGCATGTCTTACTCCTGCTTCTTGTGCTGTAACTTTTCCTCTTCAGTCGTACACAAGTCTTCATGGAAAGTGAACAGACCAGGAGTCAATGTTAAGGGCACATAATTCTCATCAATTTCTAGTTTCCCCATGCATGGTCTCCTGAGAGCATAGGAGCTACTACAGCAGTGGCAAACTCCAGGGTTTATAGGATCGGTCAGGTGTCTTCTACATATTTCTCCAAGCACGAGATCCAGCTTTACCACGAGAATTGAAAAAAACAATTTTACATTATTATTTCATTTTCCAAAATCCCTGAAATACATGTTGCTTTTAGTAAAGTTATAAAAAATAACTGAGAATTTAAATGAAACATTGTTTGTAAGGTAGATAACAGTTTATTTTTCTACTGAATGCTGACTTTTGTCAGTGCAAAAATGGCTCAGATTTTTCAGAATAAACACATATATGCAGTTTTAGGGACTGTCCTTTGCATACAGAAATGATGTGGTTTCCTCATAAAAGCATGCCTGCATTTGATTTGTTTTCATCACTTTGCATAACTATTAACTGCCTGGCACTAGCCTGAAAATTTCCTGATCCTCCTGTAGTTTAATTCAAGCATTAACTTCAATGATGGTGAGTTACACTTACTTCAAACATGGAAGTATATCTTCAGGCCAGCTCAATAGCTCAGTGAACACTTTTCTCATTTACCTTTACTCCAAGCTCTTGGACCCTGCTGGCAGCAGATTTTGTGGCAGAGTTTCAAGAAAAAGTAGGACCAAGATACAGAGGAAAAATACTCACGTTTTCCTCGGCACAAGGCAGTAGCTTGTCCTGGCTTAACTGGCAGCATTTGGAGCCAATTGTAGTCATCTGCTTGGTGAATTTTAGCAGCTCTGCAGATGTCAGCTGAGGCATCTTCTTGGTGAAGCTCATGAGAAGCCTGAAATGATAATTTTTTTTTTTATATTGGTGTTTTTCTTCCACCAAGCAGCCATGAGCAAGCCACAGCCTTTGCATGTGTAAAGCTCCAGCCAAACGCCACAGAACACTAATTACTACAAGGGCAGGGCTAAGCCTGATGTTTATAAACCCACGTAGGCAAGTATAAGCGTGCTCTGTTTGCTTGAGCTCTCTCCTTTTCTTGACCAGTCTCTTACCAGGTTAAACAAATAAAATTAACAATAGCATTGCCAGTTATATGTGGGTGGGCCCTCTTACCAGATGGTACGTACGTTTTTCCTATGTTATTCATTTCCCTGGGGGTGCAGGGAGCTTGTCTAAGAGCAAAATTGAATGAACTCAAGTGACTTCTTGGCAGACTAGATGAGGGCAGAAGATAAACTCAAAAAAGTTTGCTTTTTTTTTCTTTTTAAAAAACTGTGCTTATTAACCATCATGGCCCAGAGAACCTTAACCGATACAACAGGCAGAAGCAGCCCACCAGGTTTGTTGGAAACCTCTAGTTCCAAAGGTCTTTTAAATATCAAACGTCCTCAGGAGTGCAGCAAGCCCAATGTGTCTCCCCTCAGAAGGCTAGCTGAAGCCTAACTTTAAGTACAGAAGCAGTTTAGAGGTTTTGTTGAGATCGCTTACATACCTTAAGTTAGGCATGTGCTCATTACCATTGCAAATCAGGGCCAAAGTTCCTCCAGGAGGCTTGTGCCTACATGTTGTATGTAAGGATAGCATATGGTTCAGCTAGTCCAGTTTTGCTCTGTCTACTGTAGTTAGGTATTTTTTTTTCTTTGCAGTTGTTAATGTTCACATCTGCTGCAGGAGCTGGATAGAGCAAAGTCTTTTGCAAAAGACACAGCAACTATCTGTTGGTCAAATTTATGACTCTTAAGTTAACAGCTCCCAGCTCAAAATGCAGCTATAAAGCAAGAACATCACAGGCAGCATGGCTGGGAGATTGAATAAGTTGTCACTTCACTGCTTCATGAGGTGGACTGAGGCGAGAACTCATGAGAGCCCAGAACATTGTCTTCGAAAAGAGGGAAAAAACCCCAACACCTATAAGCCATTAATATATTGGTCCAAATATTCAAGTGGTCTCTTTTAGCCTTGCTTTTTTGACATGTGTGGCTTTACGCCAGCCCAAGTTGTGCCCAGCTGGTACAAGAGTAATGTAAGCATATAAAAAAAGTAATACTCGTTTTGGAAATAGTAATCTCCTTTCTCCTTGTAAATGTCACAGCTTGTCTTCATGACACTTTCAGTTTCATAAATATGTTTCTTCAATTCTTCCTCCTGGAAAAAAAAAGTTAATTTGAGGAGTCATTGTATCAGGGGGAATGCAGAAAGCCCTACTGCCTCGTGATAAGGCCTGGATATCTATAGATACCTCTCAGCTGATATATATTATATATTTTTAATTCCTATTCATCTGTCTGAAACCTCTATAAAGTGCCTGAATGTGATAAATGTCCAGCTTCAATCACCTTGAAATATTTGATTTTGTATCACTGATGGAACGCTAGGTCTGAGACACAGGGCGGCTCCTAACTTCAGATATTTACAACGCCAATGTCTTTTTCTGAGCCACTAACCACAAGCGCCTTTTACATTTGCAAGAGGGGCAATTGGCACTGCTAGGGAGCCCAAAAGAGAGCAGGGCTCACAGAAATGTTAGCTCCATCCCTTTCCCCGGCATCTCTGTCTACCCGTGTTAAATTGTGTCGCAACTGAAGACTGCAAAAGCTCTGTTGGTGCTTTTTGCATTCGGGAATCACTCGGGCCTTGTAATATTTGCTGGGTTTGTTACAGGAGCTGTGGGTACTCGCTCTAGACCTGGAGCAGCGATATTCACTAATTAGCCAGAACCGGTCATGTGGTCACATGCTTGCATCCGTCAGTATGTTGTGTGAAGCCCAAGGGCACCCACCCCTCTGCTGCGGCAGTCATCTGGAGCACCGGTTTTGCAGCACTCTTTCAGTAGGTCCTCATATCCTTTACCAATTCTTAAAAGCATTTGAGCTGAAAATTCAGGGTGTCTCCTGGAATATTCATACAGAAACCTGCAATATGTGGAGGATCAGGAATTAGAGATAAGCCAAAACAACTGCCCTCGAGGTCGGGGATGGTAAGGACAGCAGGGGTGCTTACAGGATGGTTTCGTCTGGTGGAACAGGGAGAATTTAATGGCATCTCGGCCTGGGACTGAACCTGAAGAAAATGGGGCTGACTGAGCAGAGCATTGCCTGAGCACGTCCCGTGCACGTCACTGTCCCAGATCAGTGTTAGCTTGGGTCAAGCATAACTTAGAGCTTTGTGGGGCTTGGGGTTTTGCTCTTCCTTTTAATCCTATCTCAATGATAATGAAATAATATCCAGTAACAGACGTGTTTCTCAGTGGACACCAAACAGATTAGCTCTGCTGAAGCAATCACCCTACACAGCAGTTGTGCCCAATCGATTAGCTGCACTTCTCATAAATTGAAGTGATGTACTTTATTTGAAGTGAATTCTCTGTCTTTGGGACTCGATGCCGTTTCTGTTGCAGCCTGTGGCATTCTTGCCCAAGTTTACTACAGGTAGGATCAGGGCTTCGTTGCGCAAAGGAACACAGCTAGAACAGAAATGGACTGATCCTGTTTGAATCAAGACACGAGTCTGACTTAAACAAGTGTTTTCGGATTCCCACTTAGAGCAGATCAAAGCTACATTCTGGGCCTGAGATCAGAACTGATAGTTCCTAAATTTCACTTGTGTTTCTTCAGTTTTGTCTCTGAAATAACAACGGTGCCCTGTTCTGCATTTGTCGCCATTCCACGCCTTCTAGCGTTAAGTGGCGTTTCACTAAGGTCAGCTTGCACCGTATCCTGTGCCTACATGCTCACAGAGCAGACGAACCTGAGGCTGATGAGCTGGGCTTTAACGGCCAGACTGTCGTCTTCTGACCCAAGTATTGAAACAGCTTCCATTGGCAAATGGAAGAGTAGAGAAAGGCCCATGTTACCTGGCTAAGTGTGTATCTTTCTCCTGGGCAAAACGTTCACATATTCCTTTGTCTTCTATAAACTCCCTGACGTGGGGGGACAAGTCTGCAGGTTTGTCGTCATTTTCTGCATTAACTATGCATTCACTTCTTTGTAACAGAGGCTTTTCACAGCACGTCTTAATTTTACTTGATAGGATGTCTTGGTTGGTGCAGACATAGTGTAGAATCTCTTCCTGTAAAGCAATAAAGAGAATGAAGGACATTTTACCACATTTTGGTCCTTTTTTTTGTAATCAGTGTTTTTATCTCCATTTTACAGAAGAGAAGGTAGCTCCCCAAAAGAGGTGGCTGGCCAAAGCTGTGCAACAGACATCTGACAGAACAAGGAGGAAGACTGGAGTCCTCTTGAACTATTTGCTGCAGTCCCTTGCTTGCCATTTGATAGGTGCTATAGGTAACTACCTAAACCGAAAAGTTAGTTGTCTAGGTAGACACCGCAGACAAACAGTGTGATAGTTGGATTTGATATGTTAGAAGAAGGTGGAGAATGGAGGATGGGCAGATGCTGTGTTCTGCCAAAAGCTGCACTGAAAATACATGGCACAGCTAGGAGCTGCAACCAAAACTGCTGTAGCAGTATTAGGTCATTTTAATTATGAAATGATATTTCTGCCCTTCTTGATGACTTCATGCCAGGGAAAGTCAAATGGGAAAATCAGCCAGGTTTTTAGACTGAAGAGTTAAACTCCAGTTTTGGAGGGCAATCAGTATAGCACAGTAGGGGAAAAAAAAAAAAAATCCGGAAACAAAACCAACAAAGCATTCAATTTCTGCAAACATATAAATATTAAATGAGTTTTACCCTATCATGCATACAGTCCAGCATATCTCCACGACAGCAGTCCTTGTGCATGTTAGCAATATCCGTCACAAGTTTGTTAACAGTAACAAAATCAGCTTTAGGGAATTTTTGGCTTATCTGAGCAAGTTTCCTACAATGAAGAAAAATAGTTATTGTTTATATTCACAGTGTGAGACTGTGATAGCTAACATCATTTTTCTGTGGAGGGGGTATCCAAATTGCTCAGGAATGTTCTCTCCCTGCTCCCACTGAAGTTAACAAATAAATGTCCCTTGAGGCCAATAGCTGACATTTTCAGAGTTATCTAAGGATCCTAGGTGAATTTCAGCATGAGATGGAGGAAAGCAAGGTGGTGGGCGAGCAAAAAATTACAGGAGCAACATTGTGTTAAAAATGGTTGAGAGACATGAGTTGTATTTTGCTCGCAATCACTCTAACTTTCATCACCGAGAGATGCATTCATTTCAAACTTTGGGTTTAGCTTTTGAAAGCTAATGGCAGCATGTAAGGAAACAGTGGCTGCTGTCATGCACAAATTCGTATTCCTAATCTGTCTTCCTTGTCAGATGCTACTAGTGACCTGCACACAGAAAGGACATGGCTGGTATTCAGAGTCACTCTACTGTGTGCAGGTGTGGAACTGCCCACAGCTAGCATGCAACATCCACACTTTCTTTCAAAATAATGATAAACATGGGGGAGACTCACAGAGCCTTTAAGGTCCCTTCTCCAAACTTCTTCAAGATTCCACATGTGTGTTCCTGCCTCAGGCCATCTTCTTTTACTGGCTTTAACACCTTTGGTGCCTGGTAGAAAGAAGATGCAGACCATGAAAGCGGAAGAAAAGACAATGCTTTATGCTAAAACTACTGCGGCGACAGTTTTTTGAGCAGGGATTTTTTAACAGTGAAAGAAAAATGCTGTCCAAGCTGTAATAAGGACGAGCTGTTGTGCCTGCTATTTAGTCACCAGCATTTATTAAGTAAGTGTTCTGTGAAAAGAAACCAGAACCCTTTTAGACAATCATTCAGTGTTTTTAGCATAGGGGAGTAAACTGTCATCTGGGAGCTACGTGACTGGCTTTGCATTACTATGAGCTAATGTTCAACTACGCCATCGCTTGCAGCCCAGCCAAGCTGCATGAAAGGCACATTCAGCCATTCAGCAAGGACAGGTTCCTCATGCTTATTTTCCACTGTTACAGGTAGTTTGCTCTGAATTTCTGACACTGGTTACATGTGGGGCATGTCTCTGCAGAGCAAATGCTCGGCCAAGCAGGAGATCTGTCATGGCATTATCAACAGGAAAAAAAAAAAAAGGACTTCTGCACCATGCATAGCATCACGTCCTCTCTCGGCATCCTTACAGCAAACCCAGTGCAGGTAGCAGAGTCAGGGTGGGCAAGGATGCCATCGCAGGGCGTGGGGACTGCCTTGGGCTCCCTGTAAAGCCACATCTGCCCAACACCCCACAGTCAGACATTTTCATTTAGGAGTTCAAGCTATAAATCAAGAGAGCATTTAAGTCTGATTTCAGCTTGTCCTTAACAAGGTGAATTCTAATAACGGGTTCAGATGCTGAAAAAGAAATAGCTGATATCTCTGCTTCAATAATTGTTTAGCTATAGGAAAGTCCCTGGTTGCACCTTAATAAACTAAAACCCTGCAATGGAATACCTGTCTCCGAAAGCATTCCTCCAGGTTATGAGTGGGGTGTTCAGCACTTCCGCAGCAGTTCTTCATCATCTCGTCATACCGGATAGCGACAGAAAGGATTGTTGGGGCATAGAGGAAAGGATGCCTTCTGGAAACCTCATAGATAAAACTAAAGCCGAGAGAAAAATGTCCTTAGTTTCAGAGTAAGCCCCTATATGCAGAGGCAGCAGTGTTACTGCGGCATCTGCCATATGTTAAAATGAGAGCTGCTAAAAGTGATTGTTTTCCTGTCATCCCAATGAGCTGTATAGTGTGGTGTTTATCTTGGAAGATTCTGATGGGGCTGGTGTTTTCCTGGAAATTGAAGTCTCAAACCCTGCCAGTTTCTGGCTTAGAGGCAGCACAACTTCTGCTTGGCTTTTAAGAACCAAAGGGAGGCCCTTGGTTTCAGATGAGTCTTTTACATAGGCTACCATGAAACAGGCCAGAGGATTGTTTGTCATTTGGACCTATATCCAAAGCAGGAGGTGGCAGAACAGGCTTCACATCGTGACAGTTACAGCTAGATGAATTATGCAAATAATTCACATTAGGAAGAAAAATGAGTGCGAGATTGCAGAGAATCTTAGACTGAACTTTTTGATTGATATTGCCTTTGCTCTTTCCAGGCTCATAACTGTCATATCTAGGCAACGAACCTATGACTTATTTACTTACTATCCTGTTAATGGATGTTGATGCTGTGAATGATTTTTGCAGGCAGCTTCAGCATTTGGCCTTTCAAAAGGAGAAATGAACCCTCGCGATGAATTTTTAAGGGAGAGGAAGCAGTCGTTTCTTTCAGGATCCATGTTAGCACAGCAGTCAGTAAACCTGGGAAGATTTTCCTCCTGGCATATTGTATCGAGGAAAATCCTGTCCTGTGGAAAAAAAATAGAAAAAAGTTAATTTGTGTGAGGAGTCCATTTTACTCCTCTGAGCTCTCTGAGGAGGCTACTTCAAGGCAGCAAGCCCCGACCTGCATAAACTCACCACTTCTTTCTTTATTATCGCCTCCTTTGACTGCAGTGAAAATCAGACTGCCCTCTAAAACCTCTAAGTGATGATTTCTCAAACTCTGATAGCTACTGTTATGCCAAGACAGACGTTGAGTGGAATGGTTTTCAAACAGTCTGGACCTATAATATTATTCAGACCCTTTGTTTTCATAAGAATCAAGGTGATTGATTTGTATACTGTGGTTTGCAGCATAGCAGGATCTATGTTTTCTAATTACAGTCAGGGTCATACAATGAAAAGTGTCTTGTTTCTTGTTCGCCAAGTAGCTGTGCTCAGGTCCGGCTGTCGGTCATACCTCAGCTGGGAACTGTTTTAATTCAGGGTTTGTTTCAGTGTGTCTTAACAAATCAGAAATGAGCCGTAACACAGACTGACATTCATGTCTCATGATTAAATCTGCCAGCTCCAAAAGTGTGTTGGAGCAGATACCATCAAAAACCAGGACTGTGAGTTAATGGAGTGGAAATAGAAATAATACCTAATTTGGCTTCTCCTGAATTTTGTTACACCAGCCATAAAAGCACAACTTTCTGAACATCTTTTAGAAAAGTACAGGTCAAGGATTCCAAAAGTTGCTGTGTTATTCGGGGTGGGGGGAGGAGAGGGGCTTTGTTTTCCTCTACTTATCTTAGATGATTTATAGATGGGATCCTTGAGAACAAAAAAGTCGGTAAGGCCAAACATGCATATATATACAAGGAAATCACATCTCTTAATAATGTATTCACGCCTCTTTGGAAAAACACGTACCAGGGCTCTGAAATTACAGGTCACTTCTAAAAATGTTTTCCACATGGGAAGCATAAATGTGCTTACCAAAGGCTTCAGACAATCTGAGTTGTCTCTGGCTGCAGCAGCACACCTTTTGGCAAGGTCTGTGACATCTTCAGCCATTTTAACTGCTTTGCCAAACGTGCCTCCTTGCACGTACTGAGCAAACATGATCATGGCACTAAAAAAAGAATACACAGCATGAGACCTGTTGCTGGCCACCTAAAACAAATTAGATGATAATTTTTATGTGCAAGACAGTAAGAGGATCCATATCATCCCGGGCTGACTTAGTGCGAGCTGGCAGAACAGGTGAGTGTTTGACTCAAGGTACATGCTCATTTCCAAATGACGCAAGGATGTTCAGTGGCAGCAAATTTGCAAGTAGACGCTTTACCTGGACAACTTACATGGCTTTAAAATTATTCTCCTGCAGCTGAGAAAAACGTTGGCCAATGCTGTTTTTTTCCTCTGAAAAACATGAAAAGTTGAATAATAAATGTTTACTAAATGCTTCATCAAATATCTTTTTTTTTTTTTTTTTTGGGTACTGCAGTCTTGGAGAAAGATAATTTGGTGCCTGGGGTACTAGCACTGGGAGTAGGAAGACCTAAGATTGAACTTCCTGTTAAACTTAAGCATGAAGATGCGAAACTGTTTGTTTCTGACCTACAATATAATCGGGCCAATATGATTTTTCCCTACCGGGCTCAAGCATCATGGGGAGGAATATGATAAAACTGGAGGGCGTTCAGCTGCTTTGATGATGCGCTTCACGTGATTAAATGAGCACCTTACAAAACATCTTTTAACCTTGCCTTAGCTATTTAAAGGTGTGCTTGACCACTCTTTAGCTACAGATGAAGAATTTCCCGTGCAGAAAACATGGGATAAATTGAGGACTACATTGGTAGGCAAAGCTCCTCAAAAATTGACAGAGCTGCATCCTTCTGTCCATGTTGTGAACTGACTCAGAGGAAAACAAGTGTGCAAGCTATGTACAGATGCTGTGCAAATATTTTTCCTTTGCCGCTGGGCCTTTATTAATGGGCAAACCTAAATGCAAGAAATTCTTGAGTTCCTTGTTTGTCAGACACTATTCTGAGAGATTAATTTTAAAATAAGGGGCCTGTTCCCAAATCAAGATGTTACTGTCTCACCCTCATGTCAGTAGGGCTGACATCAGTGTAAAAGGATCAAACCAATCAAAGAAATAAGCCAGCTTCTCCCTCTGAGCAATGCAAGGGTGTCAGCTGAGATGATAACATGAAATAAATAACACAGGCATCGGTTTTTGTTTACACTGTTGGGTCATTTAGTGCCTTTGGAAGTCCTAAAGAGGAAGAAAAAGTTGACTAATGATAACAATGTGTAATGTAAAAGAAGCTTCAGAAGCACATACTATTGGAGGTTTTCAGTTTTCTCATTTTAGGCACTTAACCTTAGTGAGAAGTGCAGCCATCGTAGGCTCCTTCAGTAGTCGGTGAAGAGAGAGCAAGAGCCCCTCCAAAGGAAAACACAGAGCAATAGCCTAACTTAGCTACTCTGAATAGCCACCTGGAGGTAGCATCCCTCCTGGGACTTCTCTTGTCTCGCTTCCTTGTGACCTGTGGAGGGAGGCTGGAACAACCCCAGGCTTTGCTTCAGCGGTTTTTGGAGTACCTGAAATCAGTGGTGCAACCACAACCCTGTGGCTGAAGTTACCCTTCAGTACACTTCCTCTCAGTGATCGCTGGCTGTCCTGCACTCTGCATAGATTCTCAGGCCATAAAGAAGCAACCCATCTAAGTTCAGTCACAGAAAATTTATACAGGTGCAGTTTTGTTGTATACCGTTGACCCATGAGAAAATACCCATGGAGAGCAGGCAGTGGCAAAGTGAGATAACAAATAACCATGCATGTGCAGTTGCAGCCATCAGTATTATACAAAAGAACAGAGTAGAAATGAGAGATATGTCCTTACCTATGTCCCGATAACTTCTAGGCAGGGCTTTGACTACAGTAAGGCTCACCAATAAAATAACATAAATTACTGTTCTCCAGTTCATGCTGTCAGATTTTGGCAGGGGCCTGAGATGAGCTTGGTTCATCTGTGGAAGGCAGAAAGAATTAAGGGGAAAGAGTTACTTTTATACTCTCCCAAATGATTTCTGGTTAATCAAAACCCTTTTACTGTCATATACAACATCAGCCTTTTTGGAATATTCCCACAATAATTAGACATGCCATTATTTGCTCAGTATGATGAACTGACCAGCTTGTTGCAAAGAAAGGACCTTGGAGATGCTTTTTTCCCCTGAAATTTAGACAAATAGACATTTTTAACTTATCGCACTTCAAACAAGAAGTTTAAACACTCCCTGGGCTTTTTATCATGCGTACTGATCTCATCTACTTACAAATTTGTTCAAAGGTGATTGCTGCTCAGAAGATGCCTTTATAACAGATTGTTGACTGAAAAATCCCAAGTTCAGCTATTAACCTGATAGTTTTGCATAGCTCCTTGCTGTACAAGCTATCTCTTGCTCCCATCTCCCAAGGCATCACAGTGAAAAGGCTGAACTAAGTACCTCCTACAATATTTTTGCAGCATTAACAATTACCATCAAGATGTCTGTGAATCTTGAAACAAAATCAACTCCAAAACTACAGCATGAAGGGAAAAATCGCAGTTAATACAATTATTTTACTGACTTTTTAAAAAGGATGCTGTAAGCATGAACATGATAAAAATGTCAAATTTCTGGAGACAGAATGGATTTAGAGAGCCACAGGTATTTGTAACAAAGAGGTAGGTGGGCAAGAATATGTGTATTCAGTCTGAAGGAAAAGCCAAAGACAGAGCTTTTTCTTTCTTTAGTGAAAAAATGGCAATGATGTGCCATGCTGCAGGAAGATCATGAGGGTTGCTCGTTATCACATGAGATGGTATCAAAAGGACGAAGGATTCTGAGTGGGAAGATGGGAGCATGGTCATCAGAGCAGGAGAGCTGAAATCTAAGGTGAAACCACATCTGTTGAGGAAGCCACAAGTAAGCTCTGTCCCACTGTTAACTAAAAAACCTTATAGGAAATAGAGAAATCTCTTTGAAAGAAAAGTCTGGAGGTTATGGACCATTTTTCTACATATATGATCCTCATTAAGTCCATAGGTGCTGATCAGAGCACGCTCTTCCCATCCAGCTGTTTCCAAAAAGCCGATTCCCTTACGCTGGTGGCAGTCGGCGGTCTCTCATGTCTGCTGGTGGCAGATTCCTCCCTCCAGCTCGCTGGACCCAGCAGCATCCCGTGCTGAGGCTGCCAAAGCGGAGTCCTTGCCGGAGCAATCCGGGGACTGTCCAGTCTGTTCCTGCTTCCCTTTCCCCAGAAGCAGCCCGGAGAGAGGCAGATTGATCCTCCCAGTTTCAGAATAACACCTTAATACAGCCTTGTCGCTATGAGCTTTATAAAAATACAGGAGGTGGGGGTGCACTACTTGAGGGGGAGCTGCAGAAACAGCTGAGACACTGACTCAGAGACTTTGTACAGCGGGTTCTTCTTTGGCCCAGAAGAATGTGTTTCAGAGATTAGGTATGTGTCATGTGTTGCCCTAAGTATTTCTGGAAGCTGCACTTGGCTGCTGCATTTAAAATCCTTTAAATTAAGTTTCTCCACTGCCCTTTTCCATGCTCAGCAGGATGATTAACTACTTTTCATTTTTCTTCGAAAATACTTGCCACTGTTTGGATGGCGATCTGCCTGTTTACAGTGAACACTCTCCCATTTGCAGGAGGGAAATGTATGTGTAGTATTTAACTGGAAAGAAAAAGCGTGGCAAACACTAGAAATGAGATCCAATGAAGAGCTTAGGTCCTCATTAAGAGTTCCCATTGTCTTTCAAAGTACGGAAACCATCTCATCCTATTCAGTTTTACACCTATTGAGGACCCAGCTGTTTCCAGAACTTCTTAGAAACTGTCTTGCGAGGTCAAGATAGAGCTAAAAGCAGCTGATAGTCCTCAGCCTGTGGAGTTGTGAATTCCCATCAGCTGGGGGTGGTTGGTGGGGGATGCTCAGTATGCCCCTGAAATGCCCTGGCAGTGATAGTCTCGCAGCTCTTTTGCTCTGTGTGTCACACAGCAGAGAGGTGAGTTAGTTTTTCAGGACATTTCTTTCTGATGATGTTCACCAGCTTTAGGGAAGGTCTTTATGTCTCAGACTGGTGTATGTTCCTGATAGATTTCAATCACTGATTTTCAAATTAGGTCAATAAAGTGCAAATGTGTGGGCCCAGAGCTCAGCTATTTTGTTTCTGTTATTACTACAGAGAGTGGAATTTGTGAGTCCTCCTTTAGCTTGGGTTGTTTTCTCCGTGATGGTATCAATACTTCAATTCTTTTTCTTGAAATTCAACAATGGTGTTTTCTGGTGAACTAAGTAGTAGACATATAGGACTCAAGTACATCCTTTCTTTACAGTTGGAGACTATCATTCTTGTCAAATCCTGAGCATTCACCCTAAAAAGAGTCATGCTCATAGGAAGTTCATGTACCTGGCAGAACTCAACTTTTTCCCAAGTAGTAAGAAGGTTTGCCTTTAAAAAAATCTGAGCTCCTCTGATGTGATATTTGGAGTTATTTTCCCTGTAAGTAACTTCAGGTTCTAGGATGTGCTGTGTAAGAGGCATGTTGGAACTTTATAAACTGCTTTATAAAGAAAATATCTTCCATGTCTATGTGTTTAGTTGGAAATATCATGAAAGGAAGCTGGCTAGGCTTTATCTGATTATGTATTTTTCGATCTGTCTTGTTTGGGTACTGGGGTCTCCTGCCTGGAGTAGATATACAGCAGCAGTTATGAAAGATGAGTGGTGATTTCCCTCCTCCTCCTTCTCAGTGTTTCTCTCTGTTGCAAACCCAAATCACCACAGGCCTTATGAGTTCCTTAAGTAATGGAATTCTTCTCTCGTTCTGGGGGGGGCTATTGCAGGGAGCTAAACTCAGCGCCGTCTGGTGCGTGTTTACCACAGGCTCACCTAGTGTGTAGGACGTCAGCAGTTCTCTGGCTCTGCTATCTCTCATCTAGTGCGCAGAGCTCTCCGGTGGTGGCAAGAAGAAGTTTCCAGCACTTTCTCCCTCTCCCCAGAGGCACGAGGCATTTCTGTGGGTTGCCCTGACACGGATTTCGGTGTGTCAGGCTGCGCTCTTTTAGGACCCTGTGAAAGGGACATACCTGGCTGAGTGGTTGCTTTGAATTTACACAAGTGATCAAATTATATTCCAGAGAAATGTATAGTAATTATGAAGAGTGACAGTCTGAGCATGTGTAAACTGGTTCTGTTGAAGGCAACATAATTATTCCAATTTACAGTAGCTGAGAATCTAGGCCAAATTTTCTCATGTTGCAGGGGGTTTTTTGCTGGTCAGCTGGGGCATGGGCTCGCCAGAGAACTGGAAATAGCAATGAGAAGTAGTATTCTTTTAATAAACAGCAAATATGTTAACACGTAAAGGACAAACTTTTTGTTATTTACGTGTTTCTGGCAAAGCAGTATTTGCTGGAAAAGGAGACATTTTTTGCAGTTTTGTAAATATCTGAAGATGGAGCCCTAGGAAGTTTCTTGGCTAAATAAAACCAAAAACATGAAAAAGAAAGGGGGGTGGGGTGGGGTGTGAGAGCAAGCCGTTGGAAACCTGATAATGAGGTAAGTTGCAAGTTATTAACATTTCTGTAACTTCTGTGGATTCATCTCCCCAGAAAGCCACACAGTAAGAGTATCTCCTTAACCTAGAGTTCTCGAACCCTTGTTATTCAAACTATTTATCTGCACAGCCAGGAAAATGGAGGTTTAGATCATATGCTGCAGAGATGCTCTGTTATAACCGGGCCCTTTAATACTCTAGGTCTCTGTTTCACTCCTGAGGTCTCTCTACTCAGACTTATTGCTCCAGTGAGCAGGAGCATGACTGTTTTGCTGCTCATGAAAGCTTTGTCTGTACCGAATTTAGGTCTTGTCATTGTCAGACTGAGCCTGCTACTTGCTCTGTGCAGTAATGGCTCATTAGTCCTGTCTTACCTCCCAGGCTATTTGGGGTTTCCATGGAAAGGGAAGAAAAATATTAAAGATGACCATTCAAGAATGAGGGGTTGCTGCTGCAGTCCTTCACTGCCTTCCTGTAAATAGTTGTGTCAAAAGATAAAAGCAAATAAATACTTACATGCACACACAGAGAGAGATGGATTTATGTGTGCATATATGTATACACAGATGCTAAAAAAATAATAGCTTTTTGAACTCTTTACACTGTCAAGGTGGTAAAGCTGAGATGGTCACAGACTGCCCTTGGAAATATCTTATGCATAGGGAGTTTCGTTCTGTATTGTTAAAAATAACCCGGGTGGTGTGGAGGTTGGTTGATATGTATGGAAACAGCCTGTGCTGTCTATAAGGCATCTAGCACTGACTGTAAATATTGTGATCGGCCTGTCTGTAATGACTTGAGCTTACGTATATCAAGCTTCCATGTATCAAGAAATACACCTGATGTGTAAGATGCAGCTTGCACTTGTTGATCCGCTGAGCATGTTTGCTGCAGCGGTAGCAGAGTTGCTGTTAGGATGATGGGTGGCTGCTGCTCTGCCCTTGCAGCAGAAACTTCTGCCTTTTTGGAAATGAGGAATTATTCCCTTCTATGAAGAACAAGAATTTGTAACGACTGATTTAAAACTAAAAGGGTAAAAGTATTGTTTAAATGCTAAAAATGCAACAAAGAAAGTCTGGTTCATTTTTGCAGGTTCGCTTTGTTTAGTTTTCATTGAAAACCCTGACCCCTTTCGTCCTCATCTTCCAGTAATTGCTTTGTGGTTGAATGCACAGAATTTTCCATGGAAAGCCCAAACCGTTTCAGCTTTTCCATGTTGTTCAGTTAGTTGACTTCAGATTCCCAAAGCAAACTCGCTTTCCTAGAACGTATTTGAGTCTTTCCTGCAAATATTTAGCTCAAAAATCAGCAACAGTCCTCTGTCCTCTTGTATGTGTGTGTGAATGGCATTCCAAGTGCCCTGAACTGGGATTATGCTCAGCTCCTCTTGCTAAAATACACTCAATTAACCATGCATGCTCGGGCAGTATGGGCCAGATCCAGCCTAATTCACATGAGAGCCTTTGGCTGGAGTGTTACGACTTGAGGCTTACTGAAGCAGAGGAGAGTTTCGTATGTGGCTTTGAGGGTCTACTTTGAAGCTTTTTGAAGAGAGTGGAAGCTTTTCTCTTAAGATCACTTGTGACAGTATGGCAACTGGCACTCACTGCTGAGTCTGTGCCTCAAAACGTAAGGCATGGCATGGGGCATATTATATAAAATTTTATTACCTGTATATTCAGCAAATGTTTTCCGGTGTACGTAGCCTGGAGGCAATACGGGGAGGAAATCCAAGTTGTTCACTTCATTGCTGCGAATTACATATTTGGTTGTGCTGGTAAGTCTGATGGTAAGAATTGTTCTTTCCAGTCCCTGCAAATGACTAATTATATCAAAATCATTCATGAACTTCTGTTTGACCTGGAGATTATTTCCTGAGTGGGTATATATTGCCAGAAGTGCATGTCTTAACCTCTTTTCTGACTATATATGTAATCCAGACCTTGTTATTTTTAGAAGGCTTTATAAATTCATGGACTATCAGTACATAGAGATGTATAACTTGTTTCATGAAAAACAGGCAATTTTTGACATGTTATGGAAGTATTCTCTTGTTCCCCAGCCATGCCTATTTGCTGGTATGTTTAAAAGATGTACATAGTTTAAGGCAAACTATAGTTTGTCTAGCTAAAAGGATCCTGTTGAAATTCTTTTCACTTGAGGGAATGAGGAGGTTCATGTATGATGTCTGGCTTCTCCCTCTTTTTAGTTACTCCTGTGTATTTTGTATGGCCCCTTGGTTTGATCTGAATTGACGCTTTTTCCTTGAGTCCTCGTCTTCAGGAATCTTCACCCAGAGGGTGTATAAGCATGTTGGCACAGGAGACAGGATAGCCTCTTGCAGTACAGGTGGGAGCGTGCCCAGGCCATGCATGCCGATGTGCTGCCATGAGTTGGCAACAAATTCCTCTGTCCTTTGGTTCCTCTGAGTCACTTGGCTGGGAATGAAACAATTTTCCTTACCACTTTTCTGGCAGTGCTTCTCTCTGTCCCGTTTGTCTCCGGGCTTGCGAGGACACATTTGCTTTGTGTTTTGTGCCAGTGGCACGTGGGTGGAAAGTGCACAGGGTGCTTTGCGTGGTCCCAGTGTTGGAAATAAATTGACAGTTGTCCCAGGAGGACTTGTCTGTGTGTGTGTTTGTAGTGGAGATCTCTTAGCATGCCAACACAGGAGAGAGCTTGACTTCTCTTTACAGTCCAGATGGGTTAAACAGATCTCCCTTTTGAGAGGCAGAAATTGGCATACAACAGAGTGTCAAACATGGATCGCTCCCAAGAGGGGCTCCAAGCAAGTCTAGTGTTGGCAAACTGGGCTGTCCTCCTTTGTGCTGGTGCGCCAGCTGTAAGACTTAGCCCACCACGGGGGCTGGTGAAACTCCCCAAATCAGTGGGCTGCCAGCCGTGCTGTCGGTCCTTCCATGTTATTGCATCTAAGGTTAAGCTCTAGAAATCTTGCCTTGTCTTCAGCTTCTTTGATTCTGGTAAATTGTTCTGGAGTACTACAAAGAGAAACAAGGAGGAACAAAGCCTATTAAACCGACAGATTAAATCTTCACGTACAGGAGATATAGTAATTTGCTTCAGCCTCTGTAATACTCTTCGCAAGATAAATTCACATAAAACTCACAATGTTTCTTGCATTGTGACTTCTTTTTTCCTTCATTCCCCTTATCTTCCCCTTCATTTTTGTTGTGACGCGGACAAGATGCTGAAAGAGGGATGGCTGCTCTTGAGGATGTCTGCAGGCTGTGTCATGCTGTGTGGGTAGCAGGGTGACAGAGCCATTTAGTTTTCTTGAGGAGGTTCTGTCAGTGACTGCTATGCCGTGAAAGGTCACCTTACTGCACTAACAGATGTGATGGTTATTTATACATGGTGAAGGATTGCTGCGTGACCTGTTCTTGAGTGAATTACTCCTGAGTTTCTAAGAAAAGATCCAGGTTTCACCCATGTTCGAGGCTATTCTCTCGGCTTCAGTTGCATGAAGCTATGCCTTCCTCCCAGGCGTGTTGTTAAGCAACAAGAGTGTAAGAAGAAAAAGCAGCCATTCCACCACTGCTGCCTGCTGAAGTGGAGCTCCATGGCACTGTTCCCACTTCCTCCACAGAGCAGGTAGTCAGCCTTTTGCTTCAGTCTTTCCAAGTACAGGATGTCAAGCTTCCATCTGGAGTGCGATTTAGACACCTCTGTGACATGAGGACCGAGTTGTACCTGCTGAGTTTTACTATGGGGATTTCCACCCTGCCCTACTCCTCCACTTCCACTTAATTCCAGGACCATGTCAAAAGCAAAACTTCTCCTATAGAGTAGAAAAGAAATATTCTAGTAACTCTGGGAGCTATTGCTCACCTCAGAGGCCATCTCTCTTATAGCAAATGTTTTTGACAGTAAAAAACAGGAGGGAAAACAGGTACCTATTTGGGACTTGGAGGTCTGACACCTCTCTTTAGGAGTTCAAGTTCTAGTCTAGTTCAGCGGGTGGTGTTGGTGCCAGTATGGCTTCATCAAGAGAAGTGAGTGTCTGCTTTTGCTCTGTAGGATGCTTTCTTTCACGCCATAATGAAATGGTTTCATTGGATGTATCTTTTTTTCTGCCTTGGGTGAGGATCATTACCAGGAGAGGCTATTCTGCTTTCTGTGTTCAGTGCAATGAACGTCCTGCTGGAGATTCTGCACTGAAGTAGTTATTGGTTCTCAAGAGGGAGGAAAGAAGAAATAATTGATCATAGGTGGTTCCTGGGTATTGGGAGGGGGATCTGCAGCCCAGTATTTAGTATGAAATCTTTGAAGGGGTGATGTTTTGTAGAGGCTGCTGCATACATGTTTGTTATCAACACAATATGCCCTTGACGGGGAAGGAAAGCCTATATGCCAGCTAATTATGAGAGCCTAAGATGAACCTACAACATCTGGAATGGAAGAAGTAAGAAATTGCTCAAGTTAAAATCCTTCCCC
>JAOBAS010000007.1:35216685-35252058 GCA_025311575.1 Elanoides forficatus | reverse complement strand
CACCCCAGTCCCCAAGATGCACGCGTAGATGGCATATGCTGCCACAGATGCGAGTTTTTATCAATACTCTCTACAGGAAAACATAATTCAATTCTAAACACAGAGACGCTATTGATGGCATCAAATAGACGTTATACAGAAGTTAACAATTATCACAGATGAACTTTTGTGTGGTTTATGTACTCATAGAGGAAACTTGACTGGAAGAGGAAAACATAGCTGAGAGGGTGGGTTTTCTTAATGCTTTTACTGCCCTCTAGGTTTGAATATAAGTACAACTGTATGGTTCTTTACAGCACACCAGATTTGAATTTGGTTTTTAATTTTAAAGGATTTCGGGTAATATTTACAAAGGTGACAGTAGTTTAGAAAACTTATGTCTCGTTCTAAAAAATGGAGTAGGTACTTGTGAGTTAAGCCACACTAGCACCAAACCTGACTGCTGTCATCGCTTCTGTCTATTTGGTACTGCCTATTAGAGGGTGATGTTCACCTACAAAACAAAAAACTTTGATGTCAAAGAGGCTGATTGATTCCCAAGGGTTATATAGCGAAAATTCCACACCAATTCAAGTAGAAATTAGCAGTTCCCAGATTATTCCATGAAGTCTCAAAACTACTTTGGAGTTCCACCAGAAAAATCACAAATAATAAAACACATTACAAGTAAGGAAAAAAATAAGAATACTTACATGCTTGCGTACATTATGTCATTCAGGAAAAAAATGGGTTTAAATGTGAAATTCTTGAGTCATTAGGCTCCGAGTTGTGCCACTAGCATCTTCAGTATGATTTTCTAAAAATATTTCAGTTTTTCAAGTATTATGATCATATTGTGTCTGTTTCCTTGCGTAAAGAATGTCACTGCATAGCCTGTGCAAGCACTGGGAACATAAATCACTCTAAACACATGTATCAGTTAAGGAGTTTTGGCTTGTAGCTGCAGTTAAAGGGATGTGTGCCTTAAATGGAAATTCAACACATTGATTAAAAATTTGAATCAGATTCTTATTTCAAGAAATAACTACTATTTCAAAACTTTGTGCACCCACAGAACAAATAAAAAATAATAAAAACCAAACCACATTTCCGTGAACAGTTTCCCTTTGGCATGCCAAGTTACCTGATTTTTAGGAAAGCATTTTGCAAGTATTTTTGGGACATATAATAGTGAAAACATTACGTGCAGACTCACTTTTTTAATGATAATTAACAAGTAATCAAAGACCTGCAGACACCAGGAATCTTTATTTATCCTTTGTCATATATGCAAGTTGGATCAAATTTTGGACTTGAAAACAGAATCCCAGCTGCTTATTTTTAAACTGCTTTAAAGCCGTTTAACCCAGTCAGCATTTTCATTTCCTAGATACTGGGCAACAGTTCATTTTAACTGCTGGCTTTAGAACAGAAACCAACACATTGGTATCCCGTAACTATCCTTTCCTAACCTGCTTTGTATTTGAAGGACAATTCCACAATACATCAAGAGAATGCTGCTCATTTTCCTGCCCATTTCTAAAAATCTTTTTTCAAGTCACCACTTCTATTACATAGTAAGGTGCAATATTTGTGATCTCTCTGAACATTTTGAAGAAACTCTGAAAACTCATGGAGAGAGATGAAGGATTTGATAACTTTATTAAAACTATGTTCTTGTGTCTTCTTATCCCAAATATATGGTTTGTTGGGTGCTTTTGATAAGCTGCTCTACACAACACAACATAAAGGGAAAACTAATCAGCTTTGAACACCAGCTGAGTTCAAACATAGCAAAGAGTGGACTTGTTAGGCGACTGATGGCACGCCATGAGAACCTGAGTTACAGAGTATAACCTGGAAAAGAGTTAGTTACCTGTGTCTTAACTTAGTCATGTGGTTAACTGCCTTGGTTTAACAGGTTGTATCTTATAATTGCAGAGGAATAGCAGATGGTTTATAGGCCCACATGCATGTACATTTATGTATAAAGTGATTATGTGTGCATAAAGCCGACGGGTATCCTTACCCAAACATAACAGCATCCGTGACAATTTCGTTATTTAATACAGTTTGTATGCAATGCAGAATTTTTTCATTTCTATATTATTTATTTTAGGATGTAATTAGGACCATTGTACAGAGTGGTGGCATCAAGCATTTAGTAACCATGGCAACCAGTGAACACGTAATAATGCAAAATGAAGCTCTCGTTGCACTGGCATTAATAGCGGCTTTAGAGTTAGGTGAGTATCCCAGCGGTTAACTCTACCTGTTTTCTTTCCAGTCTGTACCCAAGAGAAGTCATAGAGGGAGAGTTGTGCGAGTTTCTTTTGCAATGTAGAGCTGCTTCCTCCTTCCACCTGCCTTTCAGTAGCACGGGAATACGTGACGCTTCATGCAGACATAGGCAGGCAGTAAGACTATGCAGAAAACTGGAGTTTGCTGGTAATACAGTGTCTGCTCCGTCATTCTGGTAGGTCATCACATGATCTAGGAAAGGCCCTTCAACATAACTTTCAGATTTGGGGTAAAACCCAGAAGGCTAACAGTTAAGAAAATCGTACTTTAGAGCGGAGAGTATATGACCCGAGTACATTCCTACACTGGAATGGTCAATCCCCTTTTGAGAGGGCTTATCAAAGTAAAGCTTTCACTTACCTAATTAGTAAGAGCTAGAGAAAACATATAGAGGTGGATAACGCCCCCCAAAATGTCTTTAGTATTATTATTAAGTTCCACAGAAATAGGTGCAAGAGTTGCTATACGAAGACAGAGATGATGACATGTCTTGACCTGCCTTTGTAGTACCTCAGCTTACCAAACAAAAAGGTAAATGCCCAACAGAAGTTTTGTTTATTCTATTTGCTTGCTTATTAACTAAGATAAGGAACTAAATAAGCAACATTACATATTGTTGCTCTTGATTTCATCTCTTGCCATTGAGTACTACAAGACTGCTATGTTCAACTTCCAAATCACTGCTAATGCCAACAGGGAATTGTTTTAATTAAAAGTGTTCCTATTGACATGAATCGTCTAACCCTTCTTTGTCTTGTCTTCAGACATTTAAGCCTGAATTCAGTATATAATGTTTCTTAGAAAACTACAGAGGAAATAACTCCCACTGCTCTTGAAGTTATGCACAGCCTTTATCGTGGACCCTGAGCTCCCTCTACCATGGAATCAAGAATTACACTATATCCCTTTGCATAAATTTTTTTCCAAAATTTGAGTAAATGATTGCCAAAAGCAAATTCAGGCAATGGGAGTCTTGAAAGCTGAAATATTGCAGGTGTTGACCTAAATATCTAGAAAGCCTGGTGGCTTTTCCATCAGCTCACTGCACATTTAAGATTGGATTTTATCATTAAACTCTGTGATTGTCCTTTCAAGTAGTTACGCTATTTTACATTTTTATAGCAAGAGCTGTGATTCCTATCATCATACCATGTAATACGTGCTTCAGTTTTATCCCAATGAGTTATGTACCACAGCACCACTTTCACTACAGTGAGAGATCCATGTTTCAATAAATGGCTAATACACAGAAGCATCAAATCAAGCAGCACGTCCAGATTTACAGATTTTCACTTGTATTTCAGTCACTGCTGAAAAGGATCTTGAAAATGCTCAGCTTGTTCAGATTCTACACAGACTGCTCTCAGACGACAGGAGTGCTCCAGAAATAAAATACAACTCCATGGTGCTGATCTGTGCCCTTATAGGATCGGGTGAGTATTCAGGAGAATGCTCTTGCTTTCCTAAGAGATTTATGTGTTTAAAGTTAGTTCTCTCTTCTAGCCTGAACATAAGAGCGTGTGCAAACACATTCTGAGACTGGTTCTCTGTCTTCAATGAATGTACACAGAAGGGTTCAATTTACTATGACACTTTAGTTATAGTGTTTATTTATAGTGTCAAGAAAGAGGCTGTTAACTCAGTTTTGGACATTAACTGCAGAAATTGGACTCTGGCTTCTGCAGGACGCAGCTAGCTCCAACTTCAGCTGACAGGAGAGAAATGAAAGGCAGTTAAAACTGCACAGTACCAGCCACTCTTTGCAAATAGGCAGATAATTAAGACTTTGTTTTCACCTTTAGCTGCAAGTTCCCCATAACTGATGTGTGATGGCTTTTTTTAGTTGGTCAATTTAGTCAAGTAAAATTCAGTGGAATTTTGCAAGAAGCCTCCTCACTTGTAGTTTTAAATTCCTACAAGAATGGTAGGAAATAAAAATACAGGTAATATTTGCAAGGGCACATGTGCACACGAACAAGTACTTAGTATAGCACGTAGGCTGTAACCCTGCTTTAGGAGGGATCTTCACACTTGCCTCCCTAGGAAGAGTCCTTCTCTCAGCAGCCCTCACATGCTTGGCCCACCAAGCACAAGTGTTCATGATTGCTTTGAAAGACAAGCAGGACATGCTCTAACACGTGTCATTACTGGACACTGTAAACTCAAATCTGTCTGAGGTAACCCTCTGCTAAAGGTCAGACTGTTTTGAGGATGGTGTAGCAGGCTATGGTTTGATATTGCCCACACACAGGTGGGAAGTTGCAAACAAACAAAAAACCCCAAAACAAAACAAAAAAAGAGCAAGGTATTATGGGGAAATTTGATTTCCAGCTGAGGTTTCAAGAAGTGGCTATGTTTCTTTCATTCAGTTCTTCAAGAACTATTTACTCTGTGGAAGGAGAACAAATTTCATTCCATAAAGGTTTCAGAAATTTACAGACAAACCAAGATGACAAAGGACTGCATTAAGTACAGAAAGGTGGAAACTCAGAGCCTGTCTGCACACAACTTGCCAAGTGTGAAACATCTGAAGGTTCTCCAGAGATGAGTTTACAGCAATTCAACTGAGTTGATTAAAAGTTACCATAGCTAAGTGTGTGCTGTCTCTGTAAACAAAGCTGCCTTTTTTTTTTTTTTTAAACATAGTTCACCACACCTACTGTAAGCGTAACTGTGGTGACCTCTGCATCCATGCGAGGGAACGCTGTATTACTACCATCTAAAAGGAACAAATATTTGGTCTTAGAGCAGTATATACATCTCAATGTACAAAGACTGTGCTCAAGATTTGCTAACAAACCTCAGCTCCCAGTAAGCATTCACTTTAATGTTAAGACATGTAATTTAGTTGTTACTCACAACCTTCCTGAGCCATTTGGTGCTCGGGATTATCCATCCATTTTAGAGCGGAAGCCTTTCTGCAGAGGTTCCCCCTCAGCCTCCCTGTGATGTTCCTGTGTGTATTCCCACTGCTTCCAACTAAAATAATCACCTCAGAAATTCTGCCCGACACTTGCATTTTCCCTTCCCTGAGTCTTGTCACCTGCAAGACTGACAGAGTTATTTAAAGCCAAATACCTATCTCACCATTCCACCAGAGTAAGGAGCAGTCTTAGGGTGGCTTTTTTTTAGGGTTATCCAACTGGCAGAGTTCAGTCTGCCACCACACTATAAGCTTTGCCAAGACATGAGGCATCTTAGCCTGCTCTCAGGGAACAGACAGCACATTATTGCAATATGCAGGTGTAAAGTTAAGGCCCAGCACTTAGCTGACCCAGTGTTCAGCCCTGCTTCCTGATTAACAGACCTGGGTAAAAGTGGTGAGTACGCACACCACAGTAACAACTGAGCAACCCTGGTATTAACTTTTTTTAAACTATTGTAACCAAGGAGGGAGGGATCAAAGAGCCAAGTCTGCTTTTTACATGTGAAAGTACTAAGATACATCTCTCTCCCAGCTTTGTTGCCTCTAACTCATTTTTCACCAGTCTCCACACAGTGAGCATGTATATTTACATGTTTCTGTATTCTACTGTAAACAGACCCATGTAGCCATTTTAAAGTAATTGACCCCAGTATAGTTCCATAAAGACTAGAAGTGGTTGCACTGGTTTAATTATTGGCAAGATTAATTCTCTAGTGACTGCTCCTGTTACTATCCTTTGTTACAGGGTATCTGGCATCCCATTTAACTCGATATCACCAGCAGCTGGGTGTTAAGCAGTAAATCGATACATATTTATATGTGATTTTTGCCCTCCGGAAGTTGCTCTTGCAACTGAGTGAAGGGATGGAAAGAGGCAAAAATAAGAACAATGGAAAATGAAAACACGTAACAAAGAATCAGCAAAAGCAGAGCATTCATAGCTAGCACAGTCACTTCTGTGTGCAAGGGTCTCCAGGCTCACAGGAACCTGGACGTTAAGCAGAACTATTCAGCCACTGTAAAGCCCAGTAAATTCCTGAAATTCAGTTCAGTAACACCTGCTTAAACATGATGGTATCTCGGAAGGAGGAACAGAGCAGAAAGTGCTTACGCAGCATAACTACCCCAACGGCTTCACTGACATCCCTCCATATGTACACGTTCCCACGTGCACAGCAGCGTGAGAGTTCGAGCTCTTACACGGTAGGGGTTAAACTGCAAGAAAACTGAAAACGTGAACAAGAAAGTAGGTAGGAAGGGAAACAAATGTCAAAGTTTGCTATTAAAAAAAAAAAAAGTAGTAAACATGCATAGCATACAGCATAACTATCTGGAACAGATGGTTGGGATTTCTCCTGGGAAGCTTGGGGATTAGGCCTCCAGCAGCACCTGGGAAGCAAAAATGTATGTAGGTATTTGTTGCTGAGTGGGAGTTCACTAGAGTGGCCTGAACAGGGCATGAAACAAAACCAACTGCTTTGGATCTCAACTGTGATATGTCTAGAGTACTGGGCTTTGAAAAAACTCATTAATTTTTTTTTTTTTTAAATTGCTCTATTTTATGGGTTGTTCCCAACCTCTCCTTATTAATACAAAGTACAGTGCAATCCAGGATCAGAATCATAAAACAGTTTCCCAGTTTTGAGTAAAACGTAAGCGCTGTATATATACGCACAAGCATTGGGCAACGCACCGTGTGTTGTATTTGTATTTACTTCAGAGCTGAACTGTAAATGGACAGCGAACAGTGACCAAGTGGTGACACATCCATTAAAGAACCATCTCACCCACTTCACACCTCCACACAAACAACCAGAACTGATTTGATACAAACGATGTAGGGAATCTTTCAAGGAAAGCTCACTTGGTCAGGCTAGTTTAAGGAATAAAGCAGAAAAATATTTTCACTGAAAATACTTCCTAAGCATCTGTTTTGGAAGGTAATCCAGGTGGATTTTCTTAACTGCTACACAGCAGGTTCATCATTCGTCTCTACCTGAAATCGCTGGAGTCTGTGCATGCCCCAGGCCCTGGAGATTTTTTTCTCCATCCTCAAAAGCAATTCAAAAAAAGTAAATAATTATGTGTACACATATATTTGGGTGCTTATGTGTGTACACAGTTCAGCAGAAAAGTTTCTCATACATGCCAGGCTTTTCTGTTCTTCTGCCCGTCTCATACAAAGCACCATTTCTTTTACTATTTCTTTTTCCAGAACCTCTTCAAAAGGAAGTGCAGAGCATGGCGTTTCTAGAAGTCGTATCAAAGCTCCGCAGCCATGAGAACAAAACTGTTGCCCAGCAGGCCTCGCTAACAGAGCAGAGACTTGCTGTAGAAAGCTGAGGAAGGTCTTGTTTCCAATGCATCCCATCACAGATTTCACCTTTGTCCTCCGTCCTGCTGCTGCTCCTGCTATGTTTTCCACTGTATCACTCGTGCATGTGTGTAATGTTCCCACACAAATTGATGAACTGCTGTAGGTACCCGTCCAAAAAGGTTTCTAAAAATTCATAGGTGGTGTTAACATGAACCTGTCTCCACCCGTAACTGTTCTACTTGTATTCTTGTTGCTTGGGCCACATAGTAGAATGTGCATGTTGTAGTCCTATGATGATGTAGAGGTGGTACTACACAATGACTCTTTCCTCACGCCCCCTAACTGCATAACTATGTGCTACTAAATTAGGGACAATACAAAATGCAGCAAGTCCAGACTAGCGTGCTGACCGTAGGATTAAGAAGTAAATCTAGCTCCATTTTTGGTGCTTTGGAGATTCAGGTTTGAATGCAATGTACTGCTGCTCATTCACTGGTCTTGCCTATTAATGTCAAACTTGTGGTACCTAGAGGTAACAAATAAAAAGTGCTCTCACTTTATCCTGTGGTTTGTCCTTTTTTTGCAATCACACGCAGAAGCCGCGACTGCACCACCATGCACTGGTGAGGAGCCCTTTTCGTTCCTGGCTCTGGCCCCGACACAATCACTGCCTTTCAGTTGAGCGAATACAAAGGAAACTATTCTAACCACTTCCACTGTGTATGCTCACACAGCAGCACTGTGTGGTTTAACGGTCGTGCGTTTTAACAGCACTATACAATCCTTATCCCATAAAGCCATGTGGGTATGAGTGCTCTCAGGCTTGCTTGGGATTGGGCTTTTGTTTGTTGGGGTTTTTTTGTAGACTCATTTTTAAAGGCATATCTTGCAGCAACTTTTCAACAGAACCCCATCAAGTGAGAAACGTAGCATGCAAGAGTCTTCCTCCTTTCCTAGGTAAAGGAGTTGGGAAATTGCCAGTTTAGGCATCTTATCTCACAGCTGTTCTTTTGTAGGTTTGTAACATGCCAGCGAGCAAACCAGCAGATAACTCTTTGGCAAAACAGGGAGCAGTTGGGATAGCAGTTTCCAGCAAGCCAGCACATGTTATTTTTGACTGCGCGATACCATTGTCTAGCTTGATCAAGCCCACAATGCGCAAAGACCACAAGATCTGTAACATTCTAAAGTGAACTCAGCATGCCCAGTGCTGAATTGCCAGACTCAGAATTTTTAGGCTCTTTTTTTTTATCAGCAGAGGCAGCAAAGCCAGAGGCCAAGCACCCATGCGATCCCAGGCCACATGGTTGCAAAAACACTGCTTTTGACCTTCCCAAATTCACTTCCCAGCTCCATGAAACCACTGGCTATCCCACAGATACTGTGACGGGAAGATGCCAGTCATGCTGGGAAAGAGATTATGCAGACAAGCTCTGTATGAAAAGAAACTTGCCCCAAATAGTCAGTTTAAGCTGAGACTGTACCAAAACACAGCAGATGCTACCGGAGTATTCTCACAGCAGAGATCTCACGTCCATTTAATCCAGTGCCAGAAACACACAGAAAAAGCCTCTAATATTAAACTGTACAACAGCCTCTTATTAAAAAAAAAAAAAAAAAGACATTTGCTAGTAATAGTGCAATAAAGCCACAGACAGTGTGTAGAGCTGTGAACACAGACCAGGACCCCACGAGATCAGGCTTTAAATAACACAGAACCTCTCTGCACTGCTGAACGTAACCAGCACCTTTACAATCACAGTTCATAGTGGACCCACACGAGCACGAGTTTTCTCAGGCATGGAAATAATTTCCATTGATTTAAATAGATCCTAAAATGCATTTGAAAGACCAGTTATCAATGACTTACCTGGTTCTAGAAAGAGATTATTCCTTTTGACATCAGTATAAACTGCAAGCATTCACACAAGCTGATCACACATCAAGTTGTAACACCGACAAAATTCCCATTCACCTGGCTGTCTAACTGGACCTCAGGTTAAGCATTAGCCATATCCTTATCTCCAAATTCTTATTAGGGCTACCACTGTCACAGCAAGCACAAACAAAAGCCAACACCGATATCCTACTTTCAGATGGTTTCCCTGGATGGAATATCAAGTGGCTTACATTTCCAGGTAAGATCTCTGCTAAGTCTATACACCGAAGGAGAGTCTGCATAAGGGCAAAGATGGGTGTATGTCGCAGTAGGAGGAGGTAATTGAAGAGACTTTGTCTATCCACACAAATGCTGTGCTGTTCTGAGGCATGTTGCAGCCAGCAGGTCATTTCTATGTAGCTGGTAAATCATTTATCCTCTGAGTCTCTTTTAATAAGAGAAATGGGATCAAAGGACATTACTATCACATACATTTCACTACTCACTTGACTGAATCAACTGAATTGAAATTGCTGACAGTAGTTCTGATTAGATGTTTAGTAGGTAGATTACATCTAAGTAAAGCTTGACATCTGCAGCTCAGACTATTTTTATGACCATGATGCCAGACATTGGGCCTTTTCATTTGTCTACTCCCACAGCAAACCAAGCTAAAACAAATCACTGCTGCCACTACACAGGGCAGGCACTACCTCCCTGGTATGTTAACATTTGTCTGCATCTGTATGACTTCTGCAGGACCTAGCATCACACCAGTCAGGAAGATAAAAAGCACGCGTATGTTTTTACATTTCACAGTGTGGAAACACAAGGAAAAGTTTCACCTTCGGTAAGGCACAAACCCCAATAACATGGGCCTTGGATCCAGAGGACCCATTGGTCAAATGAGACCATGAAACCCAGAAAAGGTAATTTGTTTCAAAAGTCCTAGAAATGGTAACTAGGCACAACTTCAAGAAACAGTATGCAAATCTGTAAGAATTTGACAGAATGCAAGTAGCCACTCCTAGTCTCGCCCTCCATCGTGAAAATGGCTTGTCCAAGTGTGTCACATCTATTGTATGTTACAAAGATTTAGGCAACGCCCTTGACTTTGCTTCTTCTTGGTTGACTTTTGTTCTTCCCCCCTCCAAGGCCTCCACATTCACATTCTTATTTTGCCAAGCCATTTCTGTATGTTCAGATAAATGTATATGCCTGGAATATGCAAAAGGCATTCAGCTTCAATTTGGATATAGAGACATGCTTCTAAATCAGTCACAGTGGTGTTTTGTGGACAAAACTGTAGGTTTCAGATATTGAATTGGATTAGCTTGCTCTACAGTTTTCGAAATACTAAAAAACTGGGCTGCTTCCTCCTCTCTGTCTAAACAAGCACAAGACATCATTACTCATTTTTACCTGCACAATAAAATAAGCCAGCTCTCACTACTTCTGTTTAAGGATATGTTGCACTTAAAAAAGTGAAATTCCCACTTCCCTTTACAAAAGTTTAATTAAGTCATGATAAATCCCCTTTGATGCTGCTCCCTGCAAAGCAGCAACTTCTGAACACTTGAGGGTCACTAAAATGATTATGGGGAGAGCTCCAACAGTTGTACTAACCAGCAGCCACAGCAGTCTGAGGAACACTGATGACCTGTCAGAAAGAAGCAGAGCATGTTCATTAGCCAGAGACTTCAACAACGGTTGACAGTAGATATGGGATCCTCTCATGTGGGGATGTGCTCTTCACATATTAGCTTATTATTCATTTAAGGGCAAGCCGCTGGTGGTGTGATAATGTGCTTTGTGACTTAATTGGAACACAATACTCTACACTGCAAATTAAAGACTTGGGGATTTATTTCCCCTGTTAGTTTGGGGGAAGGCAAGCAGGGGGTCTTCTCCTGGAGGAATTTTGCATGAACGTATCTTTGTACCGTTAACGTTAAGTGCTACATCAAGAGTACACATTCACTACGTCATATTTCACGCAATTTTATTTATAAAATTGTAATTATCTAACAAATTGCATATAAAATGATTTACTTCAAGTAAATACAGAATACTGCACAACTATTAAAACTATTGTATTGTCCATCATAAGTGTATTAAAACATTCCTAAAAAATGCCTCTATTAAAAAACAAAAACCCAAGAACACAAGTAGCATGATCAAGACCACTTTCAATAGCTTAAAATGAATTACCAGGAAGTTGCATTAACTTCCTAAGTAGACTCCAGTTACATCCATTGAGATCAGCATGTGATACAATACCACAGTCTAATGCTAAAGATGACAAGTAATACATTATGCACCTGATCTATGCTTTTCTCCTAGACTGAAGGTAACCAGTCCAAAATCAGAAAACTAAAGCTCAAGCCAAACTCTACTGGGCATGCAGTTCTGTTACAGCAATACTTTCAATCGGTAAGTGTAGTTGGCTTTTACAATCAATTTTACAACTGATAAAAAAAAAAAAAAAGGAACACAAGAGAATACATTCGTATAAAAAGGAATGATACACAAAGGGTAAATATTGACACCTTGTCGTACATCCCAGGATGAACCAGAGAGAGAGATTCCGTTGGAACTAATCTGGAATATATGCATTGGAGACAGGTCTGAGTCACAAAACCCAGATCCCAATCTCCCCAGAGCTCAAGGTAGTATCAGGTCCATCCCTACTACGTACACAGCGTGAACATGAACACACATACAGATGTAGCTTTTCATTAACACATTTATATTGCCGAAACACAAAAGACAGCTAGCAGTGCTGCCTGGTGCACGCTAGTAGTCACAACACTTATTTTTATACTGCACATTAAGGGAGACAGATTTATTTTTTTTTTTAATTATTATTTTTAATCTTTTCTTCCAAGTGGCAAAATTTGGTAGCTAGTGGATCCAAGAGGGTAGTTTTGTTTGCTTTAGACAGTTTCATGACCAATTAAAGATATCTGAAAAAGCTTCAGAGATAAAAATGGGAGGGAGTAACTGGAACCTTCCACAGCGCTTGACACCTCGTAAGATCTAATCTCCTTCCTAGGTATTTGCAGAACTGCCTTTTCAACGCACCCAAAAGGCACACACAGCAAGAAGGGAAACAGACTCAAAAATTCGCGCGGGAGTTTCTCTTGAAGCCAAGACCCTTAGCCAGAATCAGTTTTACCAAGGGCATCTCTAAAGTAGTAAAAACCCAGATTAACATCCAGGACAGCTCTTATAGCACCATGTTTAGTCCTGCCACAGGTGACGGCAACCTCCCACAAGTGGTAGGGGGTGCTGACTCCGACCTGACCCTTTACAGTCTAACGCCGTTCTAATGCCAAGTAGCGAGGGGAAAAGGCAAGGGAGGTCCTGCTACTAACCGGAGCCCGAATGGCCGGCGGGGTCCCACCTCCCCCGGGCGCCCGCCGCACGCCCGCTGGGCAGACAGACAGACAGACAGACAGACAGACACTAGATGGCAGGCGATGGAAGCGCTCCTGCCTCACCTCCGGGGCGAGGTAAAGCCTGGCCGCCCGCTCAGCTGCCATCAGCAAACTCTCCCGGTGGACACTTTCCAGGTCTGTGATAAACACTTGTAGGGTGAAAAGCAGTCATGTGCAAGAATCATTTAACCTGCATGCTACTATTTACATTTCGAACACTATTTACACACCAGAACTACAATTCGCATCTCTCTCAAAGGGGAGAGAAGGCGGCTTTCAGGACAGAGTACACTTGAGAGCCAGCATCTCCACAGCTTCAAACTCTAAGCGGCACAATCAAAATTACGGATTTTGAAGCAAAGAGATCCTACTGCTACTGAAACAGACACACAGAGACAAATCAAACGTTTGTCCATTAGGCTATTAATAAGGAAAAAAAAAATATCAAGCAACAGAAAGGCCTGTGAATATGGAGAGTATTTAGAAAGCAGAGAGGAGCAAGGACCACGATGCCCTTTGGCAGGGCTCAGCAGGGAATTTGGAAATTGCTTTAAAGCCAGGGCTACTGCTGAAGCTACCAGACCTCTCGTTAGCAATGCCACCATCCCATACAAATCACCCAGCAGAGCTGTTTCACGCTCCACAGGCCATAAGCCTGACAACAAATTTCTGAACAACTACTGCACATTAAAGATAATTAAACTGACCTCTGAACTCACATCTACCCCAGCACCACACCAGGCAGGCTAGAAATTGCCAAGAAGTCATACCACCTACCATATCTTATTGCTTTAGAAAATGAGCCCATGTAGCCAGCAGATGTGCTCTAGTTGTGAAAACTTCAGGTGAGCTGCAAAGTTTTCTGGAAGAAACCTTGCTTGCATTTGGCAGGCTCTGACAACAACAGACTGATTTCCAAGGCCTCCCAGGAGCTTTCCAACCTGAACACCTAAGCTGCTAAGTAGCTGCTGATGGGGCATTTCTAGGACATCTTACCTGATCTGTAGACAAAAAATATGGGATTTAAATGTGCAATACAGACAGCTAATCCTGAACATTCAGTATGCATCCGTCAAACTGCAAAAATGAGGAAAATAAGAGTATCTCTTTGGAATAGGGAAGGGGGGGAGGATCAGCATCTGCAGCAATAAAGACAAGCTCTAGAAAAATAAGTTATTTAGTGGTTTTTATACGAACAGTCATTCTGGGACTCAGCAGAAGTGTTGCACATTTGTGTGTACACGTGCAAGTAGTGAGAACAAGATCTGCTCACCTCGGAGCGTTTACCTTCCTATCAGTCTGGCACTGCCAACAGCACATCCAGCAGACTGGAGCTCAAAGAACAGCATGACAAGACAGAAGGCCAATACAGTACAACTGCAGAAATTCAAGTAGAAGAATGAAGTTGTCTTCAGAAGCCCATAGCAGCAACAGCAGTATTCAAGATCAGTGGCAACAAGGAATGTTTCTGTAATGCAGGCTTTTTTTCCTTCTCTCCAAACCAAAGGGCTCAGTCACAATCAAGGCTCTTGGGTGGAGGGGTTACTTCCCCAACCACGCTTCCCTCATTTCTCCCCACACCATTTTGTCTCAGTGCAGCAACACTGGTGCTAATGATCTGTCTGTCCTGCTGCTATCAGGCAAAACGGTGTGTCCCTTTGGGGGGAAACAAACACCAGTAACTCCTCAAATTGAGGAGTGGCTAAGAAAAACATAACACTGTGGTGAGGTGGAACCAACTTTATTAAGGACAGTGAATTATAATTGCTTTCAAAGGCTTTAAAAAAAAAAAAATTTGCTCTGAGTCATGGTTGGCCTTTAACAGCAGATACCAAAGGATATGGAGGCTGCCTGATTCAGAGCCAGCCAGTGGGAGTTAACCAGAAGATGAGGTAATGCTCAAAGACAGGAGGACAACCGGACTGCCTGAGGCATCTGTGGAGCACCAGTGTGCCTACCACCAGCCTTCAGAAGGGAAAAAATCACGGGCCGACTAAAGCACAGAAAGGCAAAATGTGCAAGGGTACATATACTCACATGTTTAAGAGTCAAAGGACCAGAAAGGACCTTAATAGGTCATCAGACCAGCCTTCTATCTATCCCCCAGAACAGGGAAGCTCCGAAAGCAATGCATTCATCTCTTCTACTCCACATACTTCATTTTAGGAAACTCATCTCAGAAAGATGCTAAGCTCTTACAAAGAGGTGCTACACACCCTTTACCACTGTCCAACCAAAGCAGGAGCTGAGAGCTCACAGCTTTCGGGACTGGTTCTGCAGATACTGAGAAGGGTCATAGAACAAGCTAAATTTATACAAAGTGCAATAAAACTACCCAAGCCATGGTCAGGTTTTTAAATTCACTATTATTAGTGAAGAAGAACGAATCAAAAACTCAAATCTGGATGGAGTCTGATCTAATTCTTCTTCCACTATTTGTGCTTTATTCCAAATTCTACTCTCTTTTGTTCGATTCAAAAGAGTCTGTCTTGGCTGATCCTAACATCCGCTTCTATTTTAAAACTTTTATTCCATTGCTTCAGGAAAGCTTTTTGTTGCATTTAGAGCAAAGGGAGACAAATCTCCACAGCAAGGATTTGTTCACTGGAGGTAAGCATTTACTCTTGGCAAAAGCTATTCTCTCCAACTTCCAATGGAATGGGATATGATCTTTCCATAATCACATGCATTTACCAATAAATAAGTCTGGATTAGACTGTATTAAAACATATACACAGATTTAAAGCACTGGAGTGTCACAGATTGTTACTCCACAGCTCATGCAAGTAAAAAGAATTAAAGACAAAAGAAAAAAAGAAAGACAAAAGCCTCAGCTAGGAACAGACCAAGAAATTACCTTAAAAGAAGTTTTGCACAAGTATATCAAAGCACTAATATTAGTGAGATCCCTAAATACATTAGGTTACACTAAAATCCAGAGAAAAAGATTTAGCCATATCAGATACACATGTTTTGATTTTTTTAAGTTAATATATAATTCATTCTTTGAATAATATTATTCACTTGGACCCAACATCCACACTGCTTTCATACATTTATACAGTTATATCCCATCCTTGCCTTAAGAGACTGATGTCCTAAGGTATGGCAGCAACCAAAGGCTCTACAACCCTTGTTTGTCAAATATAAAACTCCTTTCCCTTCATACAAGGGTGGATAAGGAAGAAAGATGTTGATAAAATTAGGCAATTCTCCCTGCGAGCTTGCTGATGCCAACCTCGAAGTACTACAGGGAGACGGTTGGAAGCTTGCATAAAAAAAAAAATTTCCCTTGTTTTAAAAACAATTTCTTTTACTGTACAATAGATGCATAGAAAGTTGCTTCCTGCTTGATGGGTTTAGGCCTGTAGCTATGTTTAGCTGTGAAAACAAGAAGATTGTTCCTTTACAGAGTGGTGAGGAGAGAGACCATCTCAGAAATATTTGGCAGCTATTGAAGAGCTCATGATACGAAGAATAAACAGCATATCCACAGACCACAACGATGCAACTCTGTCCCACCGAATACACCAATTTAAAAAAAAGTGTCCACTTGTTACTCAAGATCAAGAATACAGTAGAGATTCACGGCTCAACAGCTTTCAAACTGGTGGTTTAAAAAAAAAAAAAATTGTCAGTGAGCAGCAGATTTTAAAACAGCCCACTCTTCTCTCCCCCACCCCAAAGAAACATGAGTTCACTGCAATATCAGGAACTTAGACTTGAGACTACTTGGGAGAGAAGGCTTCCCTGTCACCCGTGTCCATACAGCTTGGTGTCGGAGCGACACACTGGAGGTTTCAGAGGGTTTCGGTTGTCCAGTGTCTTGTTGTGGTTACTTCAGCAGTTTTACCAGCTGGCTCTGACAGCCTCAATGTCACTAACCAAATTCTGGGCTAAGCATATCCCAAATATCTGGAAGAGACAACAGTTTATTCATTTGGAGCATTGGACAACTCTTTTCACACAGGCAAACTCCTCAGGTTATACAGAACTTTGATATGAAAAACAAGCAACAGAAAGTTAGAAATCAAATTAACAGTGTTGGAATAAGGAAGAATATTGAAAAACTCCCGTAACCTCCTGCAACCCCGGTATTTTTATAGTGCCACTGGGTTCCAGGAAATGGAACAGTTCTAGACTTGCTTCACAAAAGGAACGGTAAAGGTTTCTCACTGCTCATTTAAGCACCATCAGAAACAGTAGGCCTGTATGGGCTTAAAAATCTCTACCTAATTATTATCTGACACAGAGTGTTAGTTTTGACCTTCAGACAGTTGAAAAGAAAAAAGGCATCCCTACAGATAAAAATTAAATACTTCTTAACACACAGAAAGCCGCATGCATTTAGCTCCCCTCACTAAAACCCACAGACATTGTATTTCTAAGTGCGACTGACACTGTGTTTCCAGTTGTCATAGACAGTTCTCCCCTTATATATTCTATTTATCTGTTGTTGTTGTGTGTAACTCATTACAGGGAACGTGATGTTTACCTGCAGTAATGCTATTCCAATGAATATACCGGCAACTATGGTAAGATTGTCCTGCAACCATTTCTCAAATTGAGGGACACAGCCTTTAGTGTAGATAACGATCTGCTGATCAACTTCCTGCCAAGGAGAAGAGGGAATAAAACAGAGATAATTACATTCAACTACCCCATCAGTAGAATAACCTGCTCTTGCAAGAAGGATTCAGATCCTTAAGATACCACATTAAAAAAAAAAAATGCTTACTGGTTTTTGCCTTGCATCGTAGCCACACTGAGTATTAATAACATCTTCCTAGGAGAGAGAGACAGACAGACAGAAGAGAGGCAATCAGTGAAATGTCTCCCAAACACCCTCTCTCCCAGCTCCCCAGAGTTGCTCCTGTACGTAATAATCACCCTAACTTTGGTTTCCATATTGCTTTTTAAAAAACCCTTCCTCTTCCATTCAGTGCTATTAATTATTTGCAACAAAAGCACATGGTCAAAAAATATTTTTAGCTCTCAGGGAAGCAAGCTGGGAAAATCAGCCCTCCACCTGGGTAAACTCCATGTTCCCAATGCAAGCATTCAGAAGTGAAAGTAAAGGGATTAGGGAACATCTATTTTAAGTGAAAGAACCTTCTGCTGAAAAAGTTTTGTCAAGACTGAAAAATATGCCAAGATTACTGTTAACATTTTCAGGGTTCAGTCTGCAGGCAGTATGAAGAGGTGAGAAAGGGCAGTTCTGTTGCAGAAGCTGCAAGTTCTTACTGAGGATGTCTGTAGAAATAGATACAATACCTAAATCCTGTCCAAAGACCAGGGAGGAAAAAGAAGAGATGGGGTAATGTGTTCTTACTGCCTATTCTTTCTTACAGTAGCTTGATACCAATGGCAAAGGAGGGATTTTTTTTTTTTTCCTACTGCCTCTGCTTTAGTACTCCCAAAGCAGAGGCAACAAAAAAGGCTATGGTAGACTTCTCCTAGGGAACAAGTGCTACCCATTGGAAACTGAAGCTGCATTTGCTCTGCATACAGAGTTATTTCAGGGCAGTAAGATGAAGCAACTACTTTTGGTGTCAGCCACAATCGCAACAAAGTATTAAGTTACTGGCTTATATAATAACAGTGAGCAGAAGAAGGAACTACTCAAGGAAGTGAGAAAATCAGTCAATCTTAGCTAGGTGTACTGAACACCACAATTTAATCAAATTGTGGGATGCAAGAAAGGCAGCAGAGAAACAGATTTTAAAAAGCAGCCACATGGAAAAAGATATCTCCTCCTATCAGTTAAAGCTCCTTTAAGTGTTTCCTCACTTTGCAGGAAGTACATCAACAGGTCACATCCTGTCAGTTGCCCAAGTTGGATTCCCTCAATGAACCTTTGAGCAATTCATATCTTTTAATGAGATGAATGCTTCTGCTCCAGGATCTAAAATATAACAGCACCACGCACTTCAAGGCTATAAAAGCAGATAAGATTCCAGAGGGATTTTAAGCTTTCTCCTTTGTACTGAATGCCTACTTACTTTATCATCAGTGTCTTCTGCCTTTAGCCTTGGAATTTGTTGACCAAAAAAAAGTGTGAAGAATGAAATGGAAATAAATCAACTTTTCTAGGCCCTGCCTGTACAGGAATTTGGAACATCTCAACCTGCTAAACTACACCAAAGTGAATTATAGGAATCCTAAATTATTTGTTTTAAAGGAGATTTATTTTGGCCTACCTTAAACTTAGCACTTCCTGATTCAAGCTAAACTAAAAGTAAGTCCTGTTCAATAAAGTATCCACTATTTTTTTGCATCAGTCCAACACTGCATCCTAATTCCAAAAGGGAGAAATTTACTTTCCCACAGAATAAACCTGCATTTAGCACTGCAAGTGAACCAGTCACAGCTTGGTTATAATTATATCCATTATATGCATAACTTTTAATATTTTTAGAAATATTATTCTTTTTAGTCTTTATTTTAAAGGCAGTTAAGTGTGTTGCTTCCCTACAATGAGTGAGACATCTTTAAACTTCTGGTTGCTGCATCACCCCCTAAGAAACTGTATCACCATATATACAGAGAGAGAGAGCGCTATAACTTCAGCATGGATTATGTATTTATAGGATTACCTTGTACTGCTGTCCCTGGTCTGGTTTTATAACAACTATATTTTTAAAACTGGGTTGTGATGACCTCTCTGTGTGGGTGGGTGGGCAGATAGGCAAACAGTAGGGGGAATCCTAAGCATAATGCTTGAGCCTAACCTACATTTTGTTTTAATATTTCATTAAAACATTTTCAGCTATGTTTGTGAGAAAGATTCAAACTACTGTGAAGACATGTTCACTGCAGAGGAACCAGAATGCAGCTTGTGCAAGTGGCAGTGCCTTAGCAGGAGAGGGGGAGAGCAGCAGTAGTGACTGGATGCCAGGAGCAGGAACTGTGTTGCATTAACCAAGCAGAAAGCACCTCAGGTGCCTGTTGCCAACTTGCATAACTTTAGTGGGTACTACAGACTCATACATTCAAGGAACTATAAGTCACTCCAGGTGGAGAAAAAGCCACAGCTGAACTACAAGATAATAAAAGCACTCACAGGCTGCTGCTTTTAAACTATATGAAAGTCAAATGTATGCAGTGTTAGCCACGTTAACAGTTTCCATGCTCACACCCATCCCTATTCTACGCCTTTCACTGTCAGTGAACTGCTTCCCTACACTTTACCCTTCATTCTTGATCATGTCTGTACTAGCAATGCATGGCTCCAACATTTTCCGCTTGACGATCCAGAATTATAACTATTTAAAAAAGACATGAAAATTTACCAAAAAGCTGTTCCCTCAAACAATTTCTGACCTTTCAAGTCTGATCTGAGGTGACTGTAGGACAAACAGTAATTTTAAAGGGAATAAAAGAGCATGTAAAGGTGTCCATACCCAACTCAAGATTCTAATGCAAACATATGTCAGTTTTTCAGGACACAGACTGTCATTCATTACGGTATCTAGCACAAACTGGGTCAAACTGGCTGCAGCCCCTGGACACTGCCTTAAATAACAAGTACTAACTGCTTTAGAGTGTCTGATCTTAAGAGTTGCTGTTCTTTAAGGCAGCCAATGAAATATCCTGATGATATTCAATCGAAAGCTCATATCCTTCAACTCATTAAGGGCTTCTGCTTTTTATACTTGCTAAAATTAATATGTTTGTTCAGCCAAGCCCATGGTTCTCTCATTCCCATGAAAAGCAGCAAAGAGCATACAATGAAGACTTAAGCTAGCTCAGGTTTTTTGCTGACTGCAGAAAAGTTAGTAGTTAAGCTGAGCTGCAAGTACAAAAAGAGTATAGGTTGGTGAGAAGGTAATGATAATGTAAGACTTCCAGGAAAAAAGAAAAAAAAAAAGAAAAAAAAAAAAATCTTAGAGTGATTTAAAATTGGAAGGGCAGACCCATCCTTCCCTCTTGACTGTCACTTACGGCAGGGTCTTTTGTGCAGCAAGAGAACGGCACACCACAGCGCTCTCGACTTGCATTGGAATCTGTGCAGTTGAAGTAAATATTAAGGTTCCAGTCATCAGCTCCAAAAGCCCCACAGCACTGCCACTAGAACAAAGAAAGGAGAACTTCCTGACTTTCAGAACAAATCTCAGCATTAGTAACATGCATCATCACTGCCAGTTTCCCCTCTAGCTTTCAAAACAAAATCTGAGATACCCTCTGGTTTCATTGAAGCTGGCTTGGTTTTGTTTTTTAAAAAGATGACCATTCCAAACCTGTAAGCTGTTCTAAAATTATCATGTGATTAAAGTTACGTTCATACCCTGCAATGTTGCTCTCTGGAGAGAAACCCATGGAGTGAGCTGATAAGCCTACACAACACCACAGAGCTGCACAGGCCTACAAGCTATGGCCCCAGGGATAGTAGAGCCAGTATGATATTCCATCCAGTCTAATGTGCCCTGGGTTCTCAACAAAACTAATCAGCTCCAAGGGCTACACTGGTATAGCTAGTCCATTTGCCAGTTTGGGGGAATCTTTGCCTGGCTGTACATCAGACAGTATGAACACGTTGTTTCCTGAGCATCACACATTGCACAAATAACCTCCTTACTGAAGGCAGGCAGAATCCTTCAAAAAGTAAATATGCCAAATGGCAGGCTTAGTCTCTGGCAATACATACTGAACACACAAAAAGTTGGTAAAACTTCCTGAACATGCAAAGAATGGACTGGAGATCAGTGGAGCACTGATGGTTTACAGCATTTAAGGAGCTAGCCCAATGAACCCATCTATATCAACTTTAAAGAAAAAAAAGTAATTTAAAAAAAACCAAGCAAACCACATTTTTAAAAGCATTGGAATGGCAATTCTCTCTTTCTAGATGTAGCACAGTTTCCTCTGCAATACCTGAACATGTTGTCTTCAAGCATTATCTCTACTAGCTGAAAAAGGAGGTTGCTCTTCAGACTCATACTGTCCCTGACTTACCTGCTAAGATTGCTAATCCAGTTAGGAGAGCAAGTTTTATGTAGCACCTGCAAAACTGGGTGGTAGCTTCTTGGTTGCATACAAGTAGACCACTGCTTTCAGACTGTGGTGACCCCTGACCTTCTGCCAACTCAACAAGACACAAACCAGTGCAAGGATTCACATCTTGCTACTTACTTGTCATTTTTTTCCCCCCAAGGCATAAAGAAGCAAATCAAACTCTGAACGAAATTATTTTAATTGCAGAATGTACAAAAATTGGTAAACATTATTTCAACCAACACTTAACCATGTCAGCTACACAGGGCCAAACTCAAAGAGGAGTTCATCAACACAGGCCAGAATTGAGCACTAGAGCAAGAAGGTACTGGCAAAATAACATGTATGCAAAAGTCAGTCCAAGACTCCTTCACACACACTGATAAATTACAGAGCTTAACCCACACAAGCACGTGCATCTCTGGCTTCACCCTTCCCTCCTAAGTGCAGATGTACACTGTTTAGACATTTCCTATGAGAACTTCATGAGTTGCCCACTTCATTAGGCTAATTTCATTAAGTCTACTTAAAAAGAAATTACTTTGTAGTTTCACTCAGATCAGCTAAACATCTCTGCCACTCTGCAGCATGGTATAGCACCTCTAATGTTGCTAAAACTACACCAAAATTCATCTCAGAACAAAATTAAGCTTAGAAAAGGATTCTTTTTTTTTAAAACAGATGTGATAGCTCCTACAATAAAATATTTAAGATCCCTCCCCCCAAGAACCCTAAAATGTCTTCAAATACATATAGAATATGCTCCAAAAAACTAAACATAAGACACTGATAATTAACTTGTAGATTTGACACAGTATCTCTAAGTCTTCAAGAATAAGTCACCCTAACTCTCCACCTTGTTTTGCTCAGTTATACGTCAACAAATAAGCCACTTTTTACAGGTGCTGTGCATTTGTAGAAGTTCTGTGAAGAGAAATATACATATATATATATTCAAAAGTATTATATGCTAGAATATTTCTGTTGTTCCTTGAAAAAACTAAACAGATGGGAGGTAAAAAATAAAGTAGGTATTTCTTTAAAGTCAGCTTTACAAAAAAATAAACATAGTCCAACTTACATATTCCTGTGTGAAGTCTATGAGGTTTTGCAAATCAATGTCATCTCGGTATGCTCTGATGTTGTTGTTTATAAAGAAATACAGCTGGTCCTTTATCCAGTCTTTGAAAACAAATGCTAGAACACCAGCAGTGAGCTCCAAGAAGAAAATAATTCCAAGAAACACAGAAAACTATGAAGAAAAAGAAAAAGCTTAGAATTATTTTGTTTTATGACCAAAAACTTATTTTTCAAGGCTCACAATTACGTCTAGTGTTAGGGCTTTATCTGTTTCAGTACAAGTTCAAGCTATTTTGGCACAAAGGAAATTTTAAATTAAAAATACACCATTTTTAATTAGGGCTGTAGTACAGGAATCTTAATTCTATTCTAACAAATAATAAAATGCCAACAAATTCAAACTTTGGACATTTCACTGGGATTCTCAGAGAGGTCCAAGGGAATTCACTGTAAATTTTAATAGAGATGGCTACTCACCACCTGCAGGGCCCTCTGAAATCTTAAATTTCTATGTAGGCACTTACATTTTCAAAGGCATAAACAACCAATAATGCCAGTGAAATGCTTTCTAAGAGACTTTTTCTTTAGACACCTTCATTGGTAAAGCTTTGCCTAAGCAGACAAAGCAAAAATTTGTAACAGCAGAAATTAATTAATGATTAAGTCAGAGCAGAATGTCTATGAAATGACTCATATCCACATTAAAACCAAATGAGGCTGCTATGATTAATGCAAATGCAATGGATGCCAAAGGCATTACTAATGATCCGCCACTTTCTCTAAGCATCTCCACTGGGTCTACCCTGTTTTAAAACACACAGAGGTCCTCATACACTGGAAGTCCATCCCTTTTGCAGTTGCGCCTTTGAGTTTTATTTTAATATGCTCTCTGTGTTTGTTCAGATGCATTTTTAATTTCTCCTGCAGCTGCTGTATAGGAAGCTATTTCTGGTACAACAGATAGGTTAATTTTAGGCAAGCTAAGAGAAGCAAGGAAGAGGAGAAAAGAAGTGTTACAATAGCTCCTCCCCTCTTTTTTTTTTTTTTTCCTTAAGACAAGAGCAAGCTAGAACTAACCCAAGCTGCTTTATAAATGCCACAAGAACTGCAACTCTCAGCTGCCTCCTCCCCTTACACAATATGTCTGTGGGAGCCAAATACATCGCTTGAAGACAGTTGTTTCACTAGAAGCCTTTTCATGTATACATTAACAGTTAATGGTTATGAAGACACAACTACTACCCCGGCTGTGCCCACCTCTGGAAGTTGGAGTGGTGGAGGAAAGAATCTTGAATTTTTCTTATGAACCTTAAATTTATCTAAAATGGAATATAATACTGTTATCCTCATCTTCAAAGCTCACAGGAGGAAGGCTTTCAAAAAACAGAACCAGGCTACTTAGCTAAAGGAGTTTTAAATACTGAGGAATGTTTGTATATCAGCAGCTCCTTCCCCAACTAACAGTCCAGCCCAGCATTCAAGATGACAACTTCTATTTTCTTTACCTATCCTGAGCACATTCTCCTCCTTTTCTCCCTCTCAGGCCCCAGCACTGACAGTAAGCAATGAAGCCTTTTCAAATTAGCTAAACAGTACAGAACTGAGGATATCAGCAAGCAACCCCTCATAACAGTCCTATTTCCTCTGTACGATGAGGGGCACTTGCACAGCAGAAATCACATGGGTCATATTCAGTAGTGTATCTACATTCCTTGTATTTCATAGGCAGCTTGTTATGGATTCAAGGTTCAGCATGCAGATTCTTAGCAGAAATTTCTCTCTTTTCATGACAGGAAAGCAAGATGTTAGGCTATATCCATATGAAAAACAGTAGTTCCATGTTCTGATTCTTACTGTCAGTAGCTTTGAACCCTAAAAAAACCCAACCAGTAAGCACCAGAGACTGAAGAGCTGTAAAGCGTTAACAGTAAGCAAAAGCAATTCACAGAACAATACTCTCACATCAGGTAATATCTTCCGCTCTCCAAAAGACATTTTAAAATCTTTACACAGTTAAGCAAGAACAGAGAACATGACTTATGCTACATAACTGATGAATGCCACAGTTGCAAAGACTACTTACAAATTTGAGAAGAAAGGTATTTTCTCGCAAAGCTCCAATGCATCCTGCAAATCCCAAAATGAACATAACTCCTCCTACCACTAGGAAGAGCCAAACTGGATCAAAGCCTCCCAGGTCGGTGATGGAGGAGATATTGGACAGCACTCCCTGGGAAAGAAATAATGCCAAGGGATAACAAGTGTGTTCAGCTTTCAGTTGTACAAGTTCTGCTTGCATTTTTCTTTTTAAAAAGGTAGAAGACTACAGCAAATAAATGTTCTGCAGTACAGCAAGAAAACACAATTAAGAAAATATTTGCATTCAAAAAGAGATTAAAAGGGCGATTATGCACAATATTTCTGAATCAATATGTGGAACGAACAACAAAATGTGCTTCTAGTCCTCTGTGAGAAACTCACAGGGCATTTAGCTGCTTCTGTAGCTATGAGAATTCATCTGCCAGAAAGTCAGAATAGATATTTGAAAAAAACTTAACTCAATCTTATTACCCATGCTGAGATGCATTTTAGGTATCATATACATTGTTTATGTAAGCACACAGTTACACATGTCATGATAGAAAAAGCAGTCAACAGCAAGAACAGCTCCTTGAATTTAGCATTTATGCTCAGTATTTACAACAATGAATTTTACATCAAATTTTGACAAACTAGGTACCTGGCCAATCCAACTTCAGGCACCTACAGTGCCAAAAACTCATTACATAAAGTACAGCTACTGACTAATCAGTTAGCAGGAAAAATTTGAAAATAATGTTAAGTGTCTTAGTAGGACATAAGGCAGTTTAAGGACTTGTCTTGGGAGATAGTTTGCACTAACGTAGGTTAGATCTATCATACGGTAAACCACATATGTTGTGTTTTAGATATGACAGCACAGTCTGCTTGTAATGCCGTTGTCCCCTTAGAAGCAGAGCTTAGGTTGTGAAGCCAGTAATCCCAAGGATCTATTTTATTTTTTTGAACGTGTTTTAACCAGAGTTTGGCTGATGTTGAACAGATGGGTCATATCAAGAAGCAAGTACAAAGTCTTCCTTATTCCAGTGAGTTTGCACAAGAACAGTTACAGTTTCCTAAAGCCTTTTGGCAGCAAAAAAGCTGAAGTATCACTATTTCTTCATTCACCTCCCAGTGCTGTAGGTCATTGCAAAGCACAAAAGCACACTGCTGTAGCAGACATTTCTCCATGTGTTTCCTCAAAGAAGCCTGAACCCAGGCTGAGTGCTTTGGACTACTGCTTTCCCTACTAACTCCTGAATGAAGCTGTGGCTTGAAAAGCAACAATATAGATCTTTAACTCTACAGCTCCTTATATGCTGAATTATTAAGTTCTTCATCCTTTTACTTTTCCCTGTTCATATCCCCTTTGCATCTTTGAAATAGTCCCAAAATAGCAATAATTTTTAAGGAAGTTATCATAACCTCATTTCCAAAAGTTGCTAGTAACATTGTTGACAGATGACTGTTCACAACTGTGGCTTTAGACGTGTGGGGTTTGGGGGTTTTTTTAATATACTCAGTTTGGACCACTCAGAACATAAAAATAGTCATGTAACCAATACCTTTAATACAGTACTCCACCTAGTCTGCAACCACTTCCATAGTTTCCCAGCAAAACTGACATTGAGCAAGTAGTAAACAAAGGCAGTACTCGAAGCTTTTTAAGTCTGCAGACAACGATGGACTGGATAAAATATACACATGAATTTCTCCAATGCATATAGCAAGGAGCCTTGGAAAAGGCCAGCATGCTAAAAGTGAAAGAAAAACGTGACTACAACCCAATCCTAAAGTATGAACAATAAACCAACAGCATGAATGACATTCTCAAACTGGATTCCTCTCCCTCCTACTATAGAAGGCTATTGCCAGACAGAGGGATGAAAAGAAAAAAGAAAAAAAAATTAAAAAACCCCACAACACATTCATCACTTTTCTCCTACCTTACATGTAATACTAGTCTTATTGTCATTCATTAAAAGACGAAAATAGATGTTAGGCACAATATAACACAACGCTGCTCAGAGCCAGTATTGCTATCAAAGCAGACTAGTTGGCACGTCCCTTTTTCTAACTAACTAGTGATGAGACGGTACAAGCCAGGCTGAAATGAACACTTATCCGTCATTAACACTTAAAACAACATGTGCAAAAGTTTTCCACTGCTTTTGCTTCATTACATTTGTCATAGAGAAGAAATCAATGACATAACTTTCTGGCTAAGAATGACACACAAAATAAACAGTATAATCCAATAACACACAAACCTTTGAAAAAGTCATGGCCTTGGCCATACACAAGTTAGGAAACATGAGGTCTGCCCCAAGGGACAAAGACTGCTAAAATGACTTCTTCACAAAGTTTTTAAGTCCTTTTATGTTTCCCCTCTGTGCCTATATAGTTACCATAAGAAATTCAGCCTTAAAGCAAACACTACTACTCATTTCTTTTAACATTAGCTGATTTTGGAATTAATGGTCTGTAGTACAGTAGATTGAGAAAACAGTAACTGGAGAAAGGATGCTGCTTTTGCATTTTAATTATTTTACTTCCAAAAAAATCCAGGAAGGATGAACAGTCATTTAAGTCTCTCTTTATAAGACACTTTGTTGGTCTTTAAAAAAAAAAAAAAAAAAAAACAAAAAAAAAAAAAACAAAAAAAACCCCACCAACAAAAAAACCACAGCAAATTACTACATTTAATCAAGTTCTTTCTAGATGAAAGTTATAAAATTCAAATGAAAGAAGAAATCCAAGTGAAATTCAGCTCACATTTGTGGACAGTGCTCTTAGAATAGCTAGTCATAATATAAAGAAGTGTTAGTGAGAAGAAATACACCACTTTGCATTTTGTCACACTCCCATTGAAGTCGATGACAATAAAACTTAGTGAACCAGTTGTATATTGCCTTTTTGATCATGTCCTTTCCCACCTTACTTGATTTGCGAGCAGAGTCAGGCTCTTAACACCCTGGCATATCACATATTGGCCGATCACCCGGCAAAAGTCGCTCATCTAATCTCTGGTCTCCTCCAGGCTCCAACTTCTCAGGGCAGCTATGATCTGACATGTACTGAAATAGAACACAAGCTTTATCTGCCATTGTTTGCTGTCCTTGGAAGGCCCCTTTGTGTGCATCTTTTGCTAGTCCACGTATGGCAATCATACGCCTAGCTTGGATAAACCCCAAATAATACACCCTGACAGCGCAAAGCACATACTGCTTAATTCTTATTTGTACTCTGTGTGCTCTCTGCACATGAATCCCAAGATATCAGTATTCTGGAGAGACGTCTCAGGATATACAATCTTCAGAGAGGCTTTGGCAATAAAACAATAACTAGCAGCAGGAATGACAAACACAGACAATGCTCTGTGGTTACAGCTAGAGATGCACAGAGGTAGTCTGAGAGAAGATTGCTGCTTACTGCTGAAATACGGTTTTCCAGTCTTGTTTTTTTCTGGACACTTACAAACAAGCACTCTGAAGAGACAGCGGTGCAATACTTTAAAGAAAAGCATACTTTGCTTCAAGCAGCAGGGCAATGATCGGGGAATATTATCTCACTTTATACTGTTAAGAAGAACTAAACATACAGTCCTATAGGCACATACACCTCCTATCCACCACAAGTTTCTATAATGCCTACTACCACAGGATTCAGTATTTTTTGGCTGTAACTGCTACTTGTGCGGAAAGTTTGGCAGAGATGTACAAACGTCTGGTAGTGACCAATTCTGTCTTCATCCCATCTTTAGCCAAAAGCAAAAGGGAATGTTTCCAGAGGTGCTTGAGCAGAGGATCAGGAATCTCATATTCTAACAGTGCATCCTCCAGTGACATGCTCTGAATCCTCAGGCTGACCAGTCAGTCAGTCACAGAATATACGGTGACTGTTTGAGTGATCTCTTGCATCAACCTAAACAAGCAAGACCTAAACAAACCACCTGTATATCCTTTAAAGTCAGGCTTTCTACAAATGCAAAGTATTTTTCTCAGCAACACTACTGCAACAGTCCACTCCAACCTTTACTATTAAATAGCTGCAAGTACTACTGATGTTTTAGCATCTGAAAGGAGGAAATGTATTTTTTTTCCCTAAACCCACATTCTCATTTTGGAAGTATGGTTATTTTCCTGGGGTACATGCACATCACTTTCTTGGTAGTTTAGGTATGTGCGTAATCTTTATTTGGCAGTAAACACTTTGTGCAAAGCGACATACCCTAATACTTTTCTTCTCGCAATTGTGTCAATCCAGGGCTCTGCTGTAGTTCCACAAGGAGAACCAGTAGGACATGTTCCCTGGCTGATCGCCAGCTCATATGTTTGCTCTGCTCCCCCACGCTCAATTGCCTGCTGTACGTTACAGCGCCTGGGTTATTACTCAACCTTTTAATCCACCACAACTCAAAATTTGTTTGGGGCAGTGAAGCAACAAAAGCATCATCCATAATTGAACTAAAATTAATAATGGTGAAGTTATGAAAAAAGTTCCTTTATTTGTGCAATGTACTTCACTTCAATCACTAGGACACAAAGATGTAGGCATGGAACAGGAAAGACTGACCTCATGTTCCTACCCCACCTCAAATTCAGGAGAGGAAGTCAAGTGTAACAGTAGGACTTGCTCTTTTCTCCAACAAAAGAGTGGGGCGAAGAGGCATTGGTGGTACCTTCTGTCACACCAAGGAACATGAGACAACCAAGCCAGGCCTGCCAGAAGCTCCTGCAGAACTGGAGTCTTCTCCTTATGGTATGTAAGCACAGGCAGAAAATCAGTCCATGAGGGATGCCTGAACACAGTGACAGATCCTCTGTTGTCATGCCGGTTTTTGCCCATGGCCAGAGCCCTCCGCCCTACAAGCTGGATCTCATACATGGGTCAAGGGAGAACAAGGCAAAGGAAAAATGCTGGTCTTGAGGACAGCAACACGAGAAGGCCCCTCCTGATATTATAGTTGCACAATTGTTTCCCTTTATCCCAACAATAAAGAATAAGGAAGCAACAGTCACTTAGAAGAGCAGTAAGGGTGCACACCCCTGACCCCTCCTCCATCTTGTACTCTTTAGGATCATCAGGACAATTTGTACTACTTTCCAGAGACAGATCTCTGACTCCAGCTCCCACCTTTGGTGCACATCTACATTAGCATTTCACATCAGATCCAGGAGTCCATTTAAAGGGATCACACACAAGCTATGCTTCAGTTCACACCAGGGAACAGTCTCAGAGCACACAAACTAAATTACTTACAAATGAAGATGTGCCCCTGGAACATAATTTGTGCTCCAGCCACTAGCAGGCATTCAGTCCATGAGATCACACTAGAACCAGGCTGAAGTTGGGTCTTCAACACCATTTCCTCTCCTATTGATCCACGCTACCTGCATTTAGCAGACATAGCCTTCACGCACTGAACCCAGAAAGTTAATTTCATTTCCTCAGAATGTATGGATGCCAATGCAGACATCTTGGTTGGAGCAGTGCCCCAGTGTTGGCACACCTACACAGTCTGATTGTGTTCCTGGTTCCTAATGAGGCCAAATAGAAGGGAGTCACAAGTGCATTAACAAACTAGCGAGATTCCAGACCATCTATAGCTGTGGTTAGTGTAGAGAATCCACTGCCACCTTCAGGTCTCAGAAATGTTCCCAGAAGTTTGATAGACTGTTGCTTCTCTCTGGAACAGCTGATTTCACAGGCACAGTAGTGTACTGCAGGGCAAGAGAGAATGGTTCCAAGTGAAAACACTCTAGCTAGCAGCAATTTTGAAAAGCTGACCAAGTAATGAAATTCAAGGCATCTTGAGTCAGAGACAACCTAGGAGAATCATCATCCTACGGAACAAAGAGGTGATACACTGTGAAAGTATATGGGATTTGGCCCACCGGACTGCATGTAAAAGAACAGGGCTCAACACAACAGTCTCCATGACAAACAACATCCCAGAGGGCCATTAAAAAGTAAAAAGAAGAAACCAACACTAGTAGCATGGGAGAAATCAGCTATTTCTTTTCCATTTCTTCCACAATGGGAAAAAAACCTTCTCTGCTGCAGAATCCCATTACAGGGGGTGGTGGGGGGAGAAGCAGATGGTCAGAAAAGATTCAGCAATACAAGATCTTCTGAAACATTTCTTCTTTGCAAACAGAGGATTAGTCTTTCCACAAGTTTGTCTGCAGGACTTAAAATCACTGGCAAACAGGAACACGTGGGGATGATGGGAAATAAAAGTATTTCCAAATGCATGATTTTAAAATGGAAAAATGTCTCTCTACTTTGTTAGTCACAAAATTCATACAGTTTCTCCATGCTGTGCATCTGAATGAGCATGGGAAACAGAACAATAGTCATTGAAACATGCCAAATTAATTCCACTCCACAATTTTGTCTCTGCAAGCAAGAAACTAGGCGGGGGATGTTTACAAATCTTATTTCCTTGATTTTTGTTGGTTTTGCATTTCCCACAGCAAACAGCAATAGCAGCAGAACTTTTTTTCAAGTGTCTAGTGAAGGAGAAGAACTAGTCTAGCTTTCTTGTCATGACAAAGCAGAGTTCAATAGGTGAATAACTGGCATAAATACATCCAAGGTAGACCTTTAAATTTTTCAGGATTAATGGTTACAAGGTGTTAGAACACTAGTAAAATTATTTAAGAGGCTGTTTAGATAATGCATCTTTATGTACTGAAATTTAAATTAAATGTAATAGCAAATACTAGTATCTTCTCTCCTCCCCAGGCCTGTAAAATCCACACACAGAGTTCTGGCTTAGAAGCAAGATGTATGCTTTGGGTATCCTTCAGCCCATAAGGACCCACAGGCTACTTGCACGGTTTCCTCGCTGGCAATTGTTTTTAAAAGAACTGTGTGATAGACATGTATGCACAACAATTATAGAGTAATTAATGTATCACTCCCTCCTGATGTCTGCCACTCACAGGGACAGTGAAAGAAGTGAGATTTTTTTTTTTCCTGAAAACAACTGCAGTTTTCATTTCAGGGCAAGGAGAGACAGACTTGGTCTGACAAATTGTGACTTTTTCTATGTAGGGAGTTTAGCCTGTCCCAGAACACCAAAGCAGGCCTAAATCACCTTATATCAACATGTAGTAGTCTAGCTTAAAACTTGAGATCCAGATTTAGAGCTCCTGCTCACTAAGAATACTATGCTGGCACACAGAGGAACCATACTGGTACCCCAAACTGCACTCAACTGACTTCTGAAATGGAGTATCTTCTAGTTATGCTGATTTAACAAAAAAGCCTAGCAACCAAACTTATGCACATAATCAACCTCTTCCACTTCTCCCTCTTCATTTCAGTCAACCTTATACATGAACTAAGCCTAATCAACAAATTTTGCAAGGATCTGCAGATTTTTTTTTCCCCCACTTTAGTGGAAGGAAAAAAAGGACCCCCAAGTCCTTTTCCCCCACCTTTGCTACCTCCTACTTAAAGTATACCCCAAAACCACAGTGCTTTCCTTCTAAAAACTCCCTCTCTATGGCCAGTCTTGCAAGGTCTCAGAAGACATAACAGCAATTCATCACTTTGTCTCACTGCTCTTGAATATAAATCTCCTGCAGGTACTGAGAGAACCAGGAAGCTTATTTTCCCAAGTACCTACTGGTATCATACCATGAATACTCCCAGTGAGCCTTAAGACCACATTATCCAAAATATACAAGCAAGGAGGGAAATAGACATTTTTTACAAGTCCAGGTTATTTCTAAAAAAGTCACAGAAGAAATTACTTGAAGTGATTTAAAAAGCCAGTGAAATACAAACATTTTTCCCCTACTGCTGGGCAAAGATAGTATAAGTTGCTTGGGCTTAGTATAGACTTTTTAGTACAGACTCTTTATACATTAACAATGTTCATGTCACTGCTGGGGGGAGGTGGGAGAGTGGAAATAGCTGCCATGGCTGAACTTTTTTATGGTACAAGCCCAAGCCTAGCATGCCTGAAAACACTGCAAGATTGTGAGCTATATAGTGCATCCATGTATAGATAGCTTTATTCATCTTCTGAGTTTATTGCCCCCACCCCCCCCCAGCTCTCTTTCAGTTTCATGACTCAGAATGCTAATTGCCCAGTTTTTGTTTAGGGTTGGCTGACTGGCTGTCAAGCCAATTCTATTGCCTATTTGACAAATGAGCTCTTTCGCCTCCCTGCAACGGCTGTAAGGAAGGTCATGAGACTGTATAGTGTGCTTTTTTTCTTCTTTATAATGAAGTTTAAAGGGGAGAATTCAAGCCAGCTTAGCAAAAAAAGAGAAACTAGCCACCAAACCCAAAAATCTACCCCAAACTGTTTTTATCTGGCAGCAAACGGGACTCCTGTAAAACATGGATTATTTCTTTACATCCTGCATTTTTAATGTGGCCTGACACACTATCTTTTTATCTAAAAAGATTCTGTGAAGCAGCAAAAGTATATAGAAGTTGATGGCTGGGTTATAAAACAACACAGCTGAATATAAAGCCACACAATTCAAGACAGAAGTAAATCAAAATCCTCCCCACCACCAAATCAGCTTACAGTAGAGAGGTGCTTCTGAAGACCCAATCCTGAAAAAAAACCTTACAAATTTATGTTTATACATTAAACAATAGCAGCACCAAGCTCAACTTTGATAAATACTTAGTTCATTGGGACAGCAGCTGTCTTCACAGAATGGTTGAGGTTGGAAGGGACCTCTGGAGGTCATCTGGTCACCTAGACTTGTCTGCCTAGGACCATGTCCAGACTGCTTTTGAGTATCTCCAGAGAGGGAGACTCCACATCATCTCTGGGCAAACCGTGCCAGTGCTCAGTCACCCTCAGAGTAAAAAAAAAAAAAAATTTTTAAAAAAAAAATTTTCCTTATCATAGAATGATATAATCGTTTAGATTGGAAAAGACCTTTAGGATCATCGAGTCCAACCGTCAACCCAACACCACCATGCCCACTAAACCATGTCCTGAAGTGCCTCGTCTACACGTTTTCTGAACACCTCCAGGAATGGTGACACCACCACCTCCCTGGGCAGCCTGTTCCAATGCCTGACAACCCTTTCAGTAAAGAAGTTTTTTTCTAATATCCAATCTAAATCTCCCCTGGCACAACTTGAGGCCATTTCCTCTCATCCTAAAGGATGAGGATGTTCAGAGGGAACTTACCGTGTTTCAGTTTGTGCCCCTTGCCCCTGTCACTGGGCACTACTCAAAACAGCCTGGCTCCGTCCTCTTTGCACTCTCCCTTCAAGTATTTATATACATTAAGATTGCCCCAAGCCTGCTCTTCTCCAGGCTGAACAGTTCTACCTCTCTCAGCCCTTCCTTGTAGGAGAGATGCTCCAGTCCCTTAATCATCTAGGCAGCCCTTTGCTGGACTCTCCAGTACATCAGTGTCTCTCTTACACTGGAGAGCCCAGAACTGGCCCAGGTGTTGCCTCACCAGTGCTGAGTAGAGGGGAAGAATCCCACCCCTCGGCCTGCTGGCAACACTCCTAATACAGCCCAGGACACCATTAACCTTCTTTCTTGCAAGGGCACAGTGCTGGCTCATGTTCGACTTGGTGTACACCAGGACCCCCAAGTCCTTCTCCGCAAAGCTGCTTTGCTGTCTTACAGCATTCCATTACAACAGCCCATAATGCCTAAGGGATATCCAGGCTAGCCTTAGGCAAGAAGCAGTCTAGCTAGAGAAATGCTTTTCAGTTAAGTTACAGATCTCTCAAGTCTTTGGCTTCATCTACTTGGCTTTCGCCTCACTCCCCAGCTGCAGCAAGAACTCTGGGATGCAACTGATCTGTCCCCCACCAAGTTGCACAGAGCCTATGAGTATCTGGAAATTGATCTTGCTGACTGCAGCTTCTGGCCATTGCCTGTCCTCTAGAGAGCTGAGTGAAAGAAATGTCTCAAATTGGATTGACAAGTCCATTTTGCCATAATTCTTGCTACAAAAATCAAGTCTGTGCTCAAGAGCTCTGCAGTTCAGCTACACCTATACCACATTTTGGTTGATACAGCCATGAACTGAAACAGTCCACACTAAGCACCGCAGGACACAACACTTAGAGAAGCTGGGGAGAGATGCTCGTTTTCAAGGGAAGACCCATGCTTTAAAACAATAAACAGTACTTTATTTATTAATTTTTATAGAAAAACATACAGCCTGAGCTAACGCATATTAAACTGGTCTAGGTGGTTTTATTTGCTTGTCTTAAAAACAACATGGCATTTTCTCCCCCTTTCAGGATCTGATTAAAAATGTTTTAAGATGACTTGTAACAGATGTCCAAATCTCAAGTAAAAACATGAGCTTTGGTTTCTGGCTATTTGCAATTATGAATTTAGTACATTTTTCCTAGGAAGGGGGGG
>JAOBAS010000007.1:35099897-35146006 GCA_025311575.1 Elanoides forficatus | reverse complement strand
GGTCCTGGATCAGAGTTGTCCACACAGTCCCTCAGGAATCAGTCTGGCATCTCCTTCTAGGCAGATCTGTAAACCTGTCAGAAGGTCAGGGACTGGAAGCAGGAGGTAGGATGAGAGAGCACAAGACTGCAAATCTGGTTGTTGCAGGCTTTAAATGCAAGTTGCAGTCAGAGTGGCAGGAGGGGAGGCTAGCAGACTGATTCACCTCAAAGCCCAGCTTTTAGAAAAGCTTTCAGCTATGGCCTGGCCAAGACTTGAGCTAAAAGGTGTTGGAGTAGATGTTTGGCCAGCCTGGTTGGGAGTTCAGCCCCTAGACCTCTGAGCAGGCAAGGCCTTAAATCATCTTGCTGAGAACAGAGTGGGAAAAGCCAGCTGTGCAACAAGCTCTCATTTTAAATCTAAGCAACACTTTTTCCATTGTTTTTTGATGCAAATGGCTGTAGAGATGCTGTGACCTGAAGGGACTCTATGTCATTGCCTTCACAGCAGAGAGTTGATCCAAAACCATCTGGGGAGGATGATGAGGTGCTCAAGGGAGCCAGCGCCTGCTGGAGGAGGCCCCAGATCTGCAGTGCAGTCCAGCTGCAGGGAGCCACCCCCTAACCTCTGGCAGGAACATGCTTGCTCATCTGAGCTATGGCAATAGTGGCAAAAAGGCTGCCATCTCTGCTGTGACTTTGGTGTCTCCTGTCTGTCAGACTACATGACAGAGTGTATTCAGGGCCTCTAACAGTTTATTAGGACTGTACAAGAGTTCTGCAAGTGAGCTGATAATCCCAAAGGAAGGTGGTTGATATGTTTAACCTGATTTCCTCACAATTTTGCGTCTGGTTCTTTATACGTATCTTCTCTGTTCACATCTGACAACAGTTACCACACAGCAGGATCAAAGATAGAAGAGTTTCCTTTACCTTTGGTATTGACACTTTTGATTTCTCAGATGTTACGCAAAGACAGCTGCCACAGCAAACACAGCACTTTTAATAGCACCAGTGAACAAGTATTTTACAGGAATATTCTGTATCATTTATATTGGTGGACCTGCTTAGGAACAAGGTACATAACACACATTTTTTAAACATTCCCCCCAAAGGCATAAAAAAGCAGTACTAGAGTCATTACAAAACCATGCTGTGTTGTTAGGGCTTTTTACTTCCCACAGTGTCATGGAAGGAGTACACAATGCCTGTGGTAATGCTACATCTTTGGCAGATAGTCCTCTGTGCTCAGCAATAGCATGCCGTTTTTGACAGGATCAAGTAGCAGAAGATAAGACTCAAGCTAGCCACATGATTCCTCTACTTACTTGGGAACTCCAGTATTTTGAAGAGTTCAAAGAGCAAGTAAACTGGGTCCAGACTTTGTTTCTGGTCTACTTCCAAGTGCAAGCTTACACTTCATAAATAACCTGCATATATTACCCTTCAGGCACCTTTAAAAGGATGGCACTTCAGAAAAATACACAATTTACTTGTTTGCAAGTGCAGTAAGTGGAAATTTCCAAGCCTTTCTTACTCTCTCCTGTTATATTAACAAAACCAGAAACCTTCCTGCAGATGAGAACAGAGTAGCCACCAATATTCTTGTTGGGTTGAGCAATTACTATTGAAGTCTGTTCTTTCAGAGGCTTGTCATCTGCTGTATGCTTCACTACCCATGTTTCTCTGTGAGTTTGGATGGGTGGAGTTCATTTCAATTTCCTGCTCTTCTTCTACCACACTAATTATACCATCAGCTTTTTGTGCTGTCATAGTGCTTTAAGAAAATTGAACTGTGAGTGACTGGTACCTCAGACAATATTTGGAAAAGAAAAGAAATCCCACCCCAGACCTATTTCTAGATTCATCTCCATCTTACCATTTCATGTACCACCATCTTTAGGCACATCTTCAGCATATCTTGAGCCTCTCACAAAGCTGTTAAAAGTGCCCTGAGATTTCCAGGTTTGATATTTTAGATTATACACCTTGGAGTCAGGGACTATGTCTCCTCCTTGTTCCAGCAAGTGGCAAGCACAAAATGCTTGTGTTGTGACAGCAAAACAACTAAAGTAATTTTAATTCAAAAATGTACCTCTCTGTTGTTTTGAATTCAAGGATACAAATATATTTATAAACAAACAATGTGGACCCAGTAAATACAAATAATGGACCTGAAAATGTGAAGAAGAGGCTGATAAGGGAAAAAAGAAAGTGATATCTTCAAGAAACAGATGTATACTTCATCTATTCCTCTTGTCTGCTTTCAGGAAGGAGAAGTCTGCCTTTTGAAGTAGGCCTCCTTGCTCTCTATAATGTATCAGTCTGCAGTCATCAGGAAAATTGACGTTTTTCACCTAGAAGCATTAACCTTTTTGAAGAGACTGACTGCGAGCAAAATATTTTTTCTTAAAGGAAAGCTAATTTTGATCAGGACAGACATTTCTGCCCCAAATCACAGTGACATAAATGTCCATATCTACAAGTTTTACAAATTTTATGTCAACGAATTCACCAGACCAAAATATGTGGCTGCTATGTCACGACTTCTCAGGACTTTATTATGCTATATCCCAGTCTGAGTGATGAACTGTTAAATGTGTCACACTTATGCATACACCTATGAAACAAAAGACTCAATGAAAGTTGTATTACATGTGTGATGGAATGGAAAAAAAGAACAGGAGTGGGGACCTTTCTCGTGCTGCAAAACATCTATCATTTTCTTAGATATTAGCAGAGCTCTTTCAGTATGTTTGAAAAGTTTGAACTATTCGTCATGAAGGTAAATTTGCTAAAAGCATCAGCTGTTTAAAAATGTTAAGCTATAAAGGGGGTGGGCAGAGAGCTTACAACGATTCCATTGTTCTTCTCTAAGCACTGTCACTCTGAGCCGGGGACAAAACCGAGACGTTTGGACAAAAAGGAGGTCCAGCCATCTAGTGGCAGATTACACTGATGTGCAGCTGCTGATGTCCGCCTTCCACGGGGATGCTCACAGGGCCTCCGTGTGCTCCGCAGAGGGAGAAAGGGACATTTCCCAAATTTTGATAGGTGCAGGACTCAGCAGCAGTGAGACGTCTAGGGAGCAAGCTAAAGTGCGTAGGACCCTGCAGCCTAGTTGGGAGAAAGGTTGGCAGGAGAAGTAACCATACTGAACGCAAGGTCAGCTTTTGCTAGATTGACAAGAGCCTGCAGTCAGCGTTCTGCACTATAGAAGTACGCCTCTCTACAGTTGCCTGCTTACAGTGCTTATTTAGTCTTTTTTTCACAATATATCTGTGTCCTTGTGAGCTTGCACTTGCCATCCTGCCTGCACCTGTACAGCAGTACTCAGGGAAAATTTGGGGCAGTTTTCCATAGTTCCATAGCAGAGAACAGCATGTCCAGAGGATACGAGCAACAGAATGGCACAATGCACTCAGGTTCCACTTCACACAAGGAAAAGAGAGGTGCGAGCCAGATTGTCACAACTGAAACAAGAATGATGCAATCAAACAGCTACGCAAAGCAAACCATATGGTTAGTCCAAGCAAGGATAAAACACTTACCTACCAAATTTATTGAGAGTGAACTGTTACTGTCACAAATTAATAGAAAAAGCTTAACCTTCGCAAAAGACATCAAAATAGTAAACAATGAAATGCTTCGAGAAAAGAATAAAAAACATACAATGTGTATGCCTGAATACCTCTTAGTATTCAGTCCAGTGTACCAGAGCTCCCATTCCAAAAGTGATCTCGGTGCTTAGAAGCCCATGTCTCCTTGAAAGCAGTCAGATGCAAGTCCTGTGGGGCCTAGGATACAATTTGCTTAGGCACAGAGAAGAGGTATCCAGTGGGATAGCCTAAGCAGTCTGGACATTAAATGACCATTAGTTTCAATGTGAATTGAACCTCAGTAAAAACATAAATCCAATTATCTGTTTACCCAACTATAGATGTGAATGCTTTATTTACAACAACCAAGATTAAAGATACTGCCTCTCTTACATAGTGACAAGCAATTGATTTCCATTTATGTTTGTTAACCTATGGAGTAAGTGTGATATTAAATTCCCTGTTGTTCCATTTTACTCCAAGCTATTTTGACTGCTACTGAATTCTTTTGAAATATCAAATTTTGTCCAAAGCACATCCAGTTCTTGGCTTACATATACATGAAACTGCACTGCAGGTTGTATTCAGCTACAACACACTAGCCAAAGTACAGTCATAGTTATATCAGGCATAGCCAGGTAAATATGGAATAATTCTGCGAAACTCCAAATAGTTACTTTGTGCTGTAAGTGAGAATTTTTGTAACTGAAAACAAGGTTTCGTTCCAAGTAGTTACTGCAGCATGAACTGATTTTAGCAGACACATTTGTTCTTTATCAGAAAACACAGTACTGGAGGGAGTACAGACGATAATGCTTCCCTTGAGGTAGAAGATATCCAAAGTCAGCTCAGTCAGTGTTACTTGCTGACAACCACTAGCGTAGAAGAGAAATACAGCTGTTTCCTACTAGAGACATATCAGCTACTATATCTCAAACTCTCACTTCTATTTGCGTAATGTTTCTATTACCTACAGTGGATAGCTAAAAAAGCAGTGGGGACATACGTGGTTGCTACTTTGAAGTGGTATTTGCCATTGATTCTCCTACCAAAAACTGGAAAGTTGATGGGGATGCAAATTCATCATGAATGTTTTGTCAGAGTTCTGTTCTAAGGAGTGTTTGGCCATGGAGAGGTTGAATCTCCCAATGAGTGATTATGCTCATTTTCCATCTGGTCTTTACCAAACATGCTCTTTCACCTGGCTAACAGGAGGAATTAACTGCCGAGTGCCTGCAACATTGTGTTCCCCAGTGGGATGGCTGCCTCATGCCATCTGGCTTTGCCCCTCATTTCACTGATGGAACACACCAGATATTTATGTTAAATCCAACACCACAACACTTTCAGAGCTGTCTGAAATGACAGATATTAGAAGGAAAATGAGGAGAAAAGCTGTGCTTTTTACTTCTCTGTTTTACCCACTGGGAAGCTGAAGCAACAGGTAAGCTGTAGCAACAGGTAAGCTGTAATGGACTTTCTTACGGCACCTCAGTAAATCAGTGGCCAGGTTTGCTGCCTGTTCCTGTTACTCAGCAATCAGTAAGAGAGTAGGGCAGAATGCTAGACATGAGCATCCTGCTTCAAAATCTCTCAGCCTGCTTTTCCTTTTTCCCAGGTGAACAGGGCCTCATCTTTGGGATGGAGTAGCATCCAAATCTGCATTCCTCTGCCATACGCTTTGGATATTCATCGTAACAGGGTTATTTTTTAAAGACTTGAAACTGGAATTTAAAAGCTGCTGACTTAAGAAAAAAGAGTCAGGAAGGAGTGCAACAGAGAAGGGATCAATGTTCTTGGGCAGAAAATATGGAAACAGCACCTCCTTCAATTTGTAAAACACCCACTGGGGTCAGGGTGGGGTGGTTTGGCAATGAGTACAAATGTACACAATCCTGTAGCCATTTGGGGCTGTCTACACTCAGAGTACCACTGCTGTCTTACTTTCTACTACTCTGCAGGTTGCCTGCTGAGCTCTGCAAACACACTCCTCTCCTGTGGTTATTTTTGAAGCAGCTCCTTAAAACAGATGTCCTCATATGTGTCTCTTCCCTGCTACATAAATAACAGTTTGCCTCATGCTCCTGCCATGCTTTTGAACTAAATAAAAAACAAAAACAAAAAAAAACCAAAAAAAAAAAAAGGAGGGGGAAAGAAGAGTATCCCTTCCCACTGGTGATTTCTGTTGTAGCTTTCATGGCACTGTCACTCTGGGGCATGCATTGCCTTCATGCCCTCCTTAGGGTGAGCTACAAAGGCTTTTTCTTTCTGGCCTTCCTTGCCCTTCCCAGGACTCTTCCCTCTTTAGTCCCTTTCCAACTCTCTCCCACTTCTCCTTCTCTGACTTCTGGAAGAACTGCAAACACCACAAGTCTCATAGAAACTTCCTCTTGAGTAATACTACCAAGGAAGGATCCACACATACCAGTTACAATTTGTCCTTCTTGCCTAGTCTTCATCCAGCTAGCAATACCATTGCTTGCCACCCAGGCATGCCTGTTTTGGGCATCCTAGACTCTTCCCTTTGGAATGAATCATTCTTAAATACTTTGTCTTTCACTTATCTTGGTGATACAAATGTCAGTATATTCCTAAAGAAAAAAATAGAATGTGTGCAGAATGGGCTAGCTTGAGATGCGTGGATGTGGACATGTTCCTGTGAACCTGATAGAATGAAACCAGTAACACCCACAAAATCCAGCTGATCATGTCACTGGAAAGAGCTGAATCGAACTACCATGCTCCCTTTTGGTCTCTCTTTAGAAACCAAGCCTGGCACAGCATTACTAGCTCTCAGAGGATCCACTCTGCTCTCCCACAAAGCAGCAAGTCCCACCTTGGACTTCTGGCTTCCAAAGAACATGCAGAGTGCAGCCTTAGCTCTGAGATTATGTAACTTTTAAACATTTATTTTTAGGTGTTGAATCTAGGGGAATCAGCCAAGCAATCAATCAGCCTGTCCATTCCAATGATTAAAGTATGTGCTGAGTTGTGGAAAAACATATGAAGTAAAATATCCCTGATAGAATATTTGGCCTGAATTTCATTATCTGGTACCTTTTATGCACACAGGGACTGATTCTGCTAGCCTTGCTCACAGAGTAGCCAGGAAGTATCATTATGGGTTTAAAGAGAACTGATCAATAAGGTACATTTCATGAGCGGAGGAAGCAAGCACAAGCCAGCAGAGGTAGAGGATTTACATAGGCTTATGAACATTGAGCCCACACATGAAATCCCAGCTCCGAGCAAATTAACAGGAGTTTTGTGATTTTGGCTGGGGGTGGAGAGGTTTTACCACACAGCTTATTGGGTAATGTTCCTACCAAAGTGCAAAACAAAACCAATCTGCAGAGCCAAGGGCTTAGAACAAGAGAAGAATATTTTCCTCTGTAGCCAAGGCCCTGTGTACAATCACCAGTGACACCACTGGAAGCTAAAACAAGAGAGTACAGTCTATAAAATGCAACATCTCAGAGACAGTCCTGGTGGTGTAACAGCATTCCTGAATGGCTGTTGTAGCACTGTTGTCAACAAGGCCTCTGCAGTGCCAAACAAGATTTCAACAATTCCTAATGCCACTCAGTTATATTTGCTTCTTTCTAGGTGACTGAAAAATTAGCAGACTGTTCAGTTCTACTTCTCCTTTTTGCCTGATGTCTCCAACAACAATGTCCTGCAATCTTGGATGTCTGCAGAAGCTTTGTTACTGGTAGCATGGAGATTCTAAACAGACCATAATGTAGGGATAGGGTTCAAATTGGACTTACAAGGTTCAGAACTTCTTTTTCTGTTTGTATCTTTTTTTTTTAACCATGTAGTCTCTTTCTCTTGACAGTTGTGCTCCCCCTAATGCTAGAAAAGGAAAATAGCCTGCTACTATTCAGTGCTGTCTAAAAGGAGATTCAAAATGCTTCACACACAAACAGGCCTTCCACACCCTGCAGAGGTTTTTAGCCTTATGTTACATCTCCCAGCATGACTTGGCCAACAGAAGAAACCGAGAATGCGAGTGTTGCCCACTGGGCACAGTGCTGTGCTACGCTGTAAGCTATTACACCGTAGCTGTTTTAACATGGAAAACGGATATCAGTTGTTCAGGGGGAGGTCACTGGCCCAACTGCTCCATAGCGGGAAAGGGAAAACTTTAGCTACTGCTCTGCCAAACAACAACAAAAAAACCAACCAAAAAAAACCCCCCAAAACCCCAAACCAAAAAAGAAACCAAATCCAAACCCAGTGTGACATGAGCCTGGAGATACACACTGAAGTTACACTACAGGGTTCCAGATAGCAGGTGTGTTAAACACCCACACCCACACAACAAAATAAAACAATGTAATTAGAGGAGACAAAGTAAGATCAAACATCCTCAGCCCCACAGAGCAGCTGTGTTGGGGCACACACGGGCTCCATCCTTCTTTTGCTGGCACACAGAGCCCATGGGCAGTGATACAAACATGGTTACACAGAGCTGAAAGGATGCACTGGCAAAGGGTCAAGTCCTGTAACAAGAACATGTTTCCTCTTCATGGGCCTGTGGGGTAAGGGTGAACTCATAGTGCAAGCCTTCAGAAGGACCAAGAAACACTCAGTCTAGCTACGGTACCGCATCCTCTGTCAGAAACATTGAAGCCCTTAGCATGTTAGCAGGAGAGTGAAGGAACAAAGGCAGCAAAGGCCTCTCAGTGTCCTTACCCACTGCAGTGGGCAGGGGCTTAAAATCTCCAGCATACCTGTTTCAATTACAACTCAAAATAAGTAGCTCACTGTCAGCGCAGTATGGGAAAGAGGAGAGCGCCAACAGGACGTTCTCGTCAGGGGAATAGGTCAAGGATAGCAGACAGTAGCACAGGACACCTACTGCTGCTGGTCCTCCACCAGCTCTAGGACATCCTTTCCCATCCCCACCAGGATGACACCTCTCCCTCCTACCACAGCCCAGACTTCACCTCTCCCATATAGCCACCCTGGCAGCCAGAAGGAGGGTGGACCCCATGCCTCTGGCAATGGAAAGAGCTTGCTGCAGGTCATGTCTCCCTTCACCCTGCCACTAAAGCTTGAGCCAGCTCCTCCAGACACCTTCTGAGCCCTACTGCCACCAGCTGAGAGAAAAAAAAAAAAAAAAACCCTAGTGCTGTTTTAGTTAATTTTAAACCAGTGAAAGCTGATTATTGCTTAGCAAGCCTAATCCATGCCTGCTCTCTAAATACAAAGGGAAAAGTATGTATGTTTTCCTTTATATAGCAAAAGTAGACTAGGACGAGAATCTGTTTAGGAATTATGAATCAGGGGACTTGATGAGAGGTGTCCACTTTGATCCTTTTTCTTTCAAACTACCATTGCATCCAGGAGTTGAAATCCTGCTGTACTAAAGCTCAGCACAGTGTGGTCGGCTGTGTGCTATCAACACTCCCATCCTGCAGGCTCACTCTCACATTGGAAAAAAAAAAAAAATATTCCTGCATGTCAGAAGCAGTAAATTTCAAAATCAGCAGCAGCCAATGAAAAAAATCATGGAAACTTACGTGCCCACGACAGCTGGAACAAAGGTTTAGCAACACACGTCATGCTGACTGCATCAAACCATGGGCAACAGATGTACTTTGACACCAAATCCTCTTTCTTCACATTTAGGTGTATTAACTATTTGAGTAAGGGCTTCTCCCACACACCTATGTTCTATCTCCCTTAACACATGGCATTCTGCTACCCAGAGAGCAAAATAGGTTCACCTTCTTCTTTGGGTCACAGAACTCCAGCCATGCTTGAAGCTAAGCTGTTTCCCAGCTGCTGCCACTTGAGTCTCCATCAGGTGAAGCTGATTTAAAGGCAGCAGACATCAAAGTCATGTCAAGAAAACTGATCCATTCCTCCTCCAAAAATTACTCAGGGAAGGGGCAGGCAATAACAGTCCACAGATGTTCTACGAGAATTTGGTGTGAGGAGCAGGGCTGTACTGAAGTGAAAGCAATGCAAGGAGGGTGCTAGGTTGTCCACATCCCCTGGAGACAGGGGAAGGTGTAAGCTTCATCTGCAACCGTTAACTGCCTTGGCTCTCTGGCAACAAAGCCAGAGAGAAAAAAGCAATGCCTGCACTCTGATTCCCCTTCTCTCTTTCTGCAGATGGCTAATACTCAAATTTTCAGACTGCTTTTATGCCTTCCCATGCTTCATCACAGCAAATATTTGCAGGACACGCAGTGCTTCTCTGTTTGACCCATTTTGAGCTGTCTCCTCCTGAGACCCAGATCCTCCCTTCAGCCTCTTCTGCTTTGTAGTCTTTGCTTCTCTATTTGCACGGTTTGCTGGGAGGATGAAGGTGTTGCTCTCCTTACCTCCCTGCAGTGGTGAAACCTGACAGGTTTAACCTAAAGCCATAGGTTCTCTATTGCTGTCATTGTAATGAGAAAACAGATCTCTGCTCCTCTCAGGTTTTTCATTATAGATGCATGCCATATAAACTTGGCCTAGCTGTACAAGGCTGAATGACAGTCTTAAAATACTTGAGTCCCTTCAAATTTGATCTACAATACAATTATTAAAGAGCATGGGTACTAGCAAAATCGCACCAGCACGACCTTACAGGTCTATATAATCCCTAAATGAAAACGCTTGTATTAGTCCTGCAAGGCTTAAAAATCAGTTTCTGATACAGATGGAAGAGAGTTAATGGAACCAGCAGCTCCATGGACCCAGCTGCACTCAGACCAGGTGCCTTGTACTAGGGACAGACACCTTTTCTTGTACAGGCAAGATCTATAGGAGTATCCCTTTGATAAGCATCTCCCAGACTGGTCTGGAAGTAGCTTAGTATAATTCAGTTTGTTGCAAAGAGCCATGGAGAGTTTCTTGCAGGCTTGCAAACCAAAGCAGTGATTCTGATGAGAATGAAATAATGAGCATCTGGGGCTTGATGACATACAGTGACAGCAGAAAAACTGCAGATGGGTGCCATCATCAGTAACAAGATGTTGCAAATGTTCATAAGTTTGTAAGTGCTTTTCTTTAAGGGTAGTCATATGCCAGAGCAGTGCTAGTCTGCCACTAAGAGCCTTGCTCCCCTACAGACATCAGCATCTTCTAATCATCTTCAGTGCAGTTGATTTATCATTATCAGCAGGGCCCACAAAATTGTTTGCAGAGGAGCAGGCTGGTCAGGTTATCTGGCAGCCTTCAAGCTGTCTCTTTCTGACAAGTACCACATGTTCTACTCTAGCAAGGGGCTAACCTTTACCTGGAACAGTAAAACAAGCCTAGTGGTAAATAAAGCTGAAGTCAGATCCAATGAATATATCCAAAGAGAAGCCTGGTAGTGTCAGGCAGCCAGGTGAGTCTGAAACCTGGACTTCCACAAAATACTGACAGCAGCTGCAGATCAGATCCATCATCTGCTGTACAACTCCAGACTGGCAGGAGCCACGTGCACTGTAAAAGCGGGCCTTGTCTTTGGTTGTAAGAATAGATGTGATCTTAGTCGATATCATCTCAGGCAAGATAACTAAAACAAGGTAGGTGAGAGAGCAATCCAGCTGTATTTTTAACATGAGTTAACAGGATGAAACAAGCGATGGGCACCACTCAGTGCTTAGTCCCATGCGACTCACACCAGAAGTGCAAACAGCTCTATCCTTGATAGGATATGAACTATCACACACTAACAACATCTTTTTTCCCTAACTAAATTGTGTCCATAAAGTCAGCAAACAGGAAGCACATCCTTCCTCCCTTGGGCAAACCCACGTAAAGACATGGAACATCCATCGCTATGTAACTTTTTTGTGGAGCCATTTCCTATGGCAGATGTACATTTGCAGAAGGCCACCTGTGACAGATACCACAAATGATTGCTTGGAGGAGAAAACACTTTTTTGTCTTGTGATTTCATGTCCCTTTTCCATTGGCTTTCCATGAACATGACTGAGTTTTAACCTGACTGGTTACAAGAAGAAAATAACCTCATCCATTCACAGTACACTCACATTTTAGTAGTATACTATATATGTTCCCAGAGTCCCTTAGCAGCAATAGCAGCCTCCACAGTGCAAGAACGCCTAATCACATTTAGGGAAAATTACAAAGCAACAACAAGCCATGCACTTTGGGGGCAATCCCTGAAGACAATGAAAATTTGCTTACACCCTCAGTGATATCTGACAGCAAATGAACTGTTCAGATTGTTTTAATAGTATGTTATGCACAGAGTCAAAAAGCCAAAGCCCTACTTACAGTACCAGAAACCTGAGGATCAGAAGCCAAATCCTTTCCCTTACTGTCAGCTCAGAGACTCACACAGCAGGTTCAGCAACAAGCACAACTGAGCACCAGCAGTGCCTGCAGAACTTCCTCAGTCTTCCCTCCTTGCTAAAAAAGATGCCCTGTTCCACTTTGAACCTTCATTAAAGCTAACCAGGCTGAGCTGTCAGCGTGACTCAGCAGCAGTCACATCCAGTTTTCGCATCTAGCTTTTGAATCTTGTGCACAGAGTTTACTGCTACATTACAGGTCTCTCAAGAAACTTTATGTAAGATAAAGACACTAGATGCAGCCTATGCATTAGATCTAGGTCCATAACACAAATACAGCTACTTCGGTTAAACCTGAGGACTGAAATAAAATGCAAACTTGGTGTCTATAAATTTTACAATCTTCCCCCCTACTTTTTTCAAAGGAAAGTAGATTATAGCTGGAATTTTCCTGTTACTTGAGCTTGTCTTCTATCACTTCTTGAAAGATTTGTGTCCCCCTTACCCCTGGAATGTAAAAAATTTATATTAAAGAAGCTATTGTGTGGAATGGCTGGCATTTTTGTAAGCTTAAGAAAAGGTTTATTAATAAATTACAGTAGAGATGTATAAAAGGTAATTTTATGAAGGCAAGATGGGGGATATTCATTAAACTTCCCTTATTGGTAAAACTTGTGCACAAATAAAGCACAATCTGTTTTGGAAGTATTTCTATCTTAATGTAAATTTGTCTAGGAAGGACTTAAGTTTTTCAGGAGGCAACTCGATACATCGAAGTCTGATACCACATTCCTTTGGCAGAGAACAATTAACAGTTCTACCTAGGAGAATTGTAGCAATTACACCAGGGTCAGGCTTTTACTCCTTTGCAGACAGAGACTCTCAAACATGGAAACTCTATGCACCTGAAACTCAGGCTCCAGTAACAGGTCAGACTCCCTAAAAAGTAAAATGGATACCTATGAGAAAGTGAGGGGTTTGTATATATTGGTATTTATCAGTAACAGTAGTTCCTTCCTTTTTGCAAGCTTCACCATGAATTAATTTATTCTAGAACAATCAAAGAAAAAAAAAAAAAAAACCAAACCAAAAAAACCCACCCTTCCCATCAAGCAGATCCATTTTTTACTCTTGTGAATTCACCCTTCTTCTACATTTCCAGGTCTGCCATCTGTAATCCAGGTTAGATAAGATCTTAACTGGTGACATAAAGAGCAAGCAGAAAAGGGGAAAAAAAAAAATCAGGACATCCTTAAACATCTCTCTCACTTCAGCCATTCTTCATATAGCACAAAGTAGACAAAACAGGATCCAGCTGACAGCATTTATTCCTTTGAAGGTCAGCTTTAAAAGAAAGAGCTACTGTAGCTACCTCAAAAGCCTGTGAAGCTTTTTTTTTTTTTTATGGAGGAGGGAGCCTGACCTCTGGAAGAAGGCAGCATGAAGACACACACATGTGCTCACCCGGAGAGCTGCCCCCATGGAAACACACCTCATGCTTTGAAGTGAACCTGCCCTGCACCCAGGGCCACACTGGTTGGGTTGGTGCAGTTCCCAGTCCACAGAGCCCAGAGAGAGAGGGGAACATAAAGCTCCCTCACCGTGACAGAAAAAGATGAGTTTACGTGATGAGTCATCTCTTTCCCAGTACCTCTTCTGTTTGACAACAGAGTTGAGCCAGCTAACACTGACTTTCCATGGCAAAATGCCTGACGTGAAGAAATTAAGCTGGCTTTGTTTATGGCTGTTTCATTTATTAGGTCACAAGGTTCCTGAAGTAATCCAAAACCCATGGGCCTGATTGAAAATAGCTAACACAACAGGCACAAGCACAGGAGAGAAGGTTCCTTTGCAAGTATATGCTATTTGAATTTGCTTATTTTTAACTGAAAGAGAACTTACAGCGGCAGCAAAGTGAAAAAGCACACAGTAACTATGGACAGCTCTGCCAAGTGAAATCCGGACTTTGTGATTCAACTATTACTAGGGTCAAAAAATAAGGCTTGCATTTGAAACAAACCTGGTGCTCTTTATGAGGTGAGGTGGATTTGTAGGGAGATAGCTGGTACTTTTTTGGAAAAGTGCTGCTAATTATCAGAAAGAGTTACTTCTTTTAATTCAAAATCAGATTTTCTGCTTCTATAATTCCATTCTTAAGGCACAGTCTGCTAAATTGCAAGACTTATTTACATACTGTAACTGTATGGTTTCCATTACCCTAGGTGGGAGAAATTAAGTTGTTAACCAGATTTCCAGTACTCAGCAACTGAACAACCCAACAGAAGGGGAGATGCAAACTAAGCTGTGAAGAAGATTGGTAGAGTGCATACTTAAAAAAAGAAAATCTAAAGCAAAGGTTAGTATTTTCCACCTTCTTTTGTAAGTGGTAGTTCTGACATGTCTGCCACCAGACTGAATTGGAAGAGGAGGCTCAGTCTGGGACAGGTTTGTTTGTGGGAAGGTACTACAGAGGATAATATAGATGGAACTGCCTTCTCTCAGTGCTTTGCTTATGCTGGAAATTCAATTGCTACGAGAACATCTAAGACCAATACTATAAATTCGTTCAGAAAGGGACTCGTCAATTAATGGAGACAGGTCAATCAGTAGCTATCAAACACTATGGTCTAGGTGCAGGCTTTTTTGCCAAAAGCTGACGAGGTGTCCCAGAGGAAAGATCACGCTACAGATCTTACATTTCTTAAGCTGTTTTCTAATCATCTGTCATTAGCCACTGTTAGAAACAAGACACAAAGTTATGTCAGTATTTTAACCAAGTCAGTAGATAGGAGGACACCTTTCCTGTCAGTTCCAAGTGTAAAATAAGCAGGGTCAAGAATACAGTATGTGCCAAAAGCAGGTGAACAGCAGAGCTCCTGGCTCCCAAGTGAGCCAGAAAAGCAATTTTCTGCATGGAATGCTTTAAGTAATAAAGTGTCTTCTTTTGTAGCTCTACTAGCAGTAATGAAACCCCTGTGTTCAGGGGATTTTTCTCTTTTTTAAACTGTCTCCGAAGAATAAACAGGCCCTGGATTTCACCAAATGGAGAAAAGCAAAGCATATCTCCTTTTTAGTGACATTTTAGCCTATGGAACGCGAGTTTAATGAGAAAAAAATTCCTGTCAGCCCAGTCCAGTGTTATAGTTACACATAGTTCCTTTTCCTACTTATACCACAACCCATAGTAATAGATAACAATTAACAATATGAACAAAAATACCACGTTTTTGTCCTCCTAAACTGAAAGGAGAGCAACAGTCACACCAAATTGAATGCTGAAAACTGCTATCAACACTTCCAAAAACATCTACTGTGGTTTAAGAGTTACCTTTCTAATCAGGACAGCTACAGAGAACTGCTGTAACTATGGCATTTCCTGCTTTGGACTGTGGCAAGGCACAAGAACATTTTCTGTAACAGTAATTTTCCTCTTGCACATCTCATGCCACTAGATAAAAGAAACAAGCTCTCAAAAGGGCTCAGTGCAAAAGCCACCTCATGCCACATCCCCCTGCAGCTGAAGTCTATTGATTTTTCCAAATGTGTTGTTTAACACATCCTTCTTGCTGGGGCAGATATGAACAGCTGTACAGGAAAACACAGTGAAGGTTTTATGTGATCCTAAACACATGACAGATAAACACAATACCAACTGTTGGGAAAAGGCAAGGCACTGTTGGTTTCTACCTTGCTTCGCCTGTGGTTTTTAGCGGAGTTTCATTTGGGACACGCTGCCTACTGCTGTGGTGTGAAATGTCTACCTCTGCATGTGTTTACCACTTGAAATTTTCTGTTACTATTTTATTACTGTGCGAGGGCAGATGATAGCTGGAGGCCAGCACCTGGAAAATGCACTCTTGTGTGCGTTTGAATTGGCATCCAATCATTTCAGTCAGGAAGGAGGTGGGAACAGGCCCAGCTGTTAAGCCTTTCCAGAGCATATCTGGAAGTGATACACACACCTGGTGAAGCTCTCAAACCTCCTTTGTCTGTGATCCACAGCCTGCTGCAGGGAAATACGTGGCCACATTCCCTCCGCAGCTCAGCTCTGCTTTGTGTGTGGAAGGGAGGATGCCCAAAAGCCAGGGGTGGCAGTGGAGTCAGAGAGGGAGTTTGCAGCCCGGCTGGACTGGAGCTGTTCTAATCTGTGCCACTGGCATACCATCTCCCTGAGGGAGCACATAATCCTGCTAGATCTTCCTACTATCTGCCAGTTTTGTGCCACAAAGGAGTTCCTTTATCCAGGGCAAAATTCTTAATCCACACATTCCCATCCCTCCCCCTTTTTATAGCCTCTGCAACAAAATCTAGACCACAATAGACTGTCCCCATGTTGCTTAATGACAAAGCACAAAAGAAACTTTGCTGAAAGGAAAAAACTCCAGTCGTCTAAGTTTAAGCTGTCAATGACTGTTTTCTGCATGGGTAACAATGTGGCAAGATCAGAACGGAGTAAATGAACTTGAAGCTACGGGGCTGATATTACTGGAAAACAAGAACTCCATTGTCAGTCTTCACTGATATTTGAAAAAAAAAAAAAAAAAAAAAAAAAAAAAAAAAAAAAAAAGAAATCACTATACTGAAACAGAAGGCTTAAGTAGCAGCTCATCTGAATTGTTTCCCCTTCTACAAGATCTCAAATTTAGTTGCAATTCTCCGTTTGTAAAATAACAAAGGGCATAGACAGAAGACAAGTAGGGAAGCCCATGGATTGCATTTTCTACCCCAACACTCCCCACACTGATACAAAGACCTGGATAGGCTTAGGCAGACTATCAGGAAGTCACAGAAACTTGTTTTTCACTACCTTTCCTACATTCATGTCACCCAAGAGCCATCTGCTAACACCTGAGGAGCACATTGGACTAATGCTGGGGCAAGCTCTGTCCAGAGAGCAAAAGCTTGTTCTTTCCTGGCTGAGTACTGATGCTTACGCAGGGATTTTGCTGCATAGAACTGCAAGCTTATTTTCCCCTCCTCTGTTTAGTCTTCTGCAGATGGAAGGCCTTTACAGTTAATTGTCTCAAGCCCAAGGGAGAGCTCAGACTACAACCTGGAAAATATGAACTGCCCTGTCCAACAAAACCATTTCACAAACTCTGTCAGCTTTAGTAAGGGAGCAGCATGGGGCAAATCAGAAAAACCTGAAACATTGCATTAAGGTAAGCAACTGATAAAACTGTTACATGCACAATAGTCACCTCACAGAGCAGCTGCTGTGTCAAAAGGATTTGATGCCACTTGAGGATGAGTTGTAAAACTTGTCCAGTCTCTATCATGTCTGATTCCAGGTTCAGCATCTGCCCAAGGCCCAAGGAAATACTTTGGCTCAGCTGCCTTTGATTTGTCTTCATCACCATCACAAATACTTGTTTCCTCACTGGAGTTAACGTTGGGATGATACTTGCTTGCTGAATACTCTGGCACAAAAACTACAGTATGAGTCATTCATCCCCTAATGCCATTACAAGGCATGGAACAGCTCACACATGCTATGCCTCTGAGCTGTTTTTAAACTTTACGTCCAGTAAAGGACTTTTTATTGCTTACAGCCCAGCAGCTGTATTTTAACTAAGCAAAAGACTACCTGAAAAGAAAATGCACAGCAAAGGCAGCTGGGAAAAGCCCAGTGCTTGAGGCACTCTGGCTGGCACCAACACGCTCTACACACAGCTCTCCTTGTGCAAGACAGCAGCGTGCTGCTGCCCATCTCACACAAACAGCTCTTTTGCTACTTTAGCAAAATAGTGCCAATTGTAAGAGCACAGTTTATACCAGCCTCTGAAACATGCAGAGCAAGGTATGAAACGTTTCCTTGAAAGGTTAGCATTCTGAGGTATTTAGGCTCAGAGCTATAGAAAGGAGGAATTACAATGTTTAGGACAAAACCTACAGATTTTAATAGTACTTTGGGCAGATCTCTTAGATCCAGCAGGAGCTGTTCCACTGCCCCAGCAGCTCAGTCACTGCTGAGTAATAGTTTCATTGTCCTGTGGCACGTTCCCATGACCCTTCTCCTCTATCAGCTGCTGGCCATCGCCCCAAGAAGATATTCATGGGCACAACGGAAAAAACTACCGTAACTATGTGCGTTCTCCATTTTAACATCATCGCTCAGTTTTGAAAACAAAACAGAACAAACAAAAAACCCCACCAAAAACTAACTAGATGCACCAGGCAGCTAGGAATCTCTTCTCTCTTCCTTTCCAAGTGAGCCAAGCCCAGCTACAGCAAGCCCAGCCTGCATGCAGGTGCATTAACCAACATGCTGTTCAAGAACAGTTCAAACATTTTAGTGCTCTGGTGTTGCCAATACAATTATCACTGAACACAGCTCAACAATGCTGGGGAAATCCTTAGAAACTGTTATAAAATAGGCAAAAAATAAAGCCTCTCAGAACTGACAACACAGGGAAGAAACCATGCTTTTTAAGCCAGAAGTATACTCAAGCATAGTTAAGCGTCTGTACAAAGCTCCTTACAAACTCTAGGCCCAGCGCTGCAAGGCACAGCAGCGGGGAACAGGACAGCCAGCAAACGATCTCACTGCAAACAGCTCATGCTGCCCAAGCGTTCTATTCCCTTCATGCCACCTGCCAATTCTGCTGCAAATTCCAGCAACTGCTTCCTCTGGGAGCAGGAGGGCACACCTAGGCTATAGTTAAAACTTACCTATATTATAATGAAAATATATACACTACAGCATTTCAGAAAAGCCAAGTCTCTGTTGTTCAAACCTAGAAAAACTATAAAAAAAAAAGATAAGTAGGAGATCTGAGTTGCCTCAAGGTAATTTTACTAGAGGTGACCCTAAACTATGCACTTCAGCACAATTAAGATGTAGCCTCAAGAGCATAAACGACGAAAGGTTGTTGGGATTGTGTTCAATTCAGAATTAATCATGTTCTGGCAGAACACCTAGAATTTCACATGAATACTCAGCCTGGATTGTACCACAGTATTAAAAACTATGTAAGTGACAGGGTTAGCGCAATAACATCAGGTGCACCAGAACCAAGAACGTGTTTTTACGCTGCAGTATGTGTACAGCTGGAGGAGATTACCTCAGAGGGTAGAAGCGAAAACCTCATCTCTCAATCCTGGGGTTTACTGAAGATGACCGATAGCACCCATAGCAAAAGCTTAAAAAAACACAACCAGCTTCCAGCTGCCAAGAGCTGTGTCTTCATCAGGGTATCCCCTCAGCCATGCCCACCACTCCCGCTGCACGGAGAGACCCACCGCACACACTGCTGCACAACTGCAGAGGCATGTCTCAACAGCACCACCATCTACAAGGAAGCAACAGCCAAGTAAAAGCATCAAAACTGTTAGAAAAATCCAATTCTTCCTTTGTAATCATTTTCACATTTCACACAAATGTGGAGGAACCATCTGCTGCTTAAGAAGTCATCTATATCCAAACAGGATTTTTCTTCTGCAGTACATTCCCAAAAACAGTTCACTAGCTCTTGCAGCTACCAAACCACTGGTAAATCCCCAGTTTAATGAAGGTAAAAATGAGACAGATCCATATGAACTAAAGTCGCATTCACAAACTTCAGAGAACATTAATTGGAGGATTTGGGGCTACTTTTGCAACAGTTAAGGAATACCAATTCCTTGGAACAAAGGGAATCGACCTTAAAATTACATTACTTCTCAGCTAAACCTGTTGGTGCCTGAATCTCACCTTCAAGTTTTATTTCTCCCCAAAATACCTTTGAACAACCCTTATGGCTTGAGAAAATCGAATCTCAGTTCTGCCCTTTATCCCCACCCACCCCTATTTGTTGGTACAGAGAAGATACACCTCTACTGATGAATTAAGAAGCTTTTTATTTTTTTACCCAACCAATGTGGAAGGCAGCTGCCCCACATGGCAGCCTGCAGATATTTCTCCTTTGCCTTTAGGGAATGAACTCAAGGATGAATTTTCCAGGTCCAGGGAAACTTTGAAGCAGCACCTCCACCTCTAGAAGTCAGTAGTTGCTATTTCCTCACCAGGCAGGAACACTCCCATTTCAAATGCACAAGATGAACTCAGGCCATGTAGTGAAATCAGTTTGCAGCAGAGTCAAACACCTAGTCTTGCATCCAAAAAATCTCCAGTATTATGTGTACAGCTGTGCAATGACACACCTACAGAGATAAGTTTCTTTCTGGCTTTAAAGCCTGCAACAGGTAGCACAGACAGACTAAAACTCCTCTGGCAAATTCAAGGTACTTGTCTCCAGCTGTTTAACACCGATGGGGTGGCACAACTGGAACACAGGAGCTCCTGTTCGGAGATCACCTGCAATGTTCTGCTAGCTGGTACCACTATACAAACATATTTAGACTACTCTTTCCGACTGGGCAAACAAGGAAAGAGCAGTCAGCAGTATTTTTGCAATCATGTGACATCAGTTTTGTTTAGAACAAGGCTGATCTGTGGGTGAGCTGCAGAAGCCCTAGCTACACACAAACTCCACACTGGAGTGAACACGCATTTCAAAGCAGTACCTTACTCATTTACCTTTGATTTGCATTTCTCTCCATCCCATACAGAGTCAAGAAGCTGAGACATTCATTTCCTCAGAAGCTTTATTTTCATCCAAGCTACAGAAATATAGTACCTTCCAATTTCCCATTATACGTTCTGCGTATTTGTACGGCTCAGGGCGAGATGCACTAGGATAACTACCCTGTACACAGAGGAAGATAAGGCTCAAAAACTAGCTTTACTTCAAAGAATGCCAAACCTTACCGATGAGGTTGGCTCCAATTGCTCAATAACATTAATAGGCACAACATAAGGAAAAATAAGGAAAAAAAGATTAATCTAAACTACCTGCTGTAAGCAAAATCCAATAATTCATTACAGAAAGTCATCCAAAGAAACCTTTTAGAAATAACAAAAGTTTCATACTTTGAAAAAAAGAGAAAAATGAGTCATTTTTGCTTTATATACGATATATTCACACACATACTTTCAAGTATCATTTTCACTATTATCATACTTACATGGCAAGAGATAAAAAAAGTAAAAATCCCATAAGCAGATTATTATGCTAAAGAAGTCACAGTCTTTATCTGGGTTTAGCAACACCTGAAATTCTCCAGGGTATCATAGTGACCAAAAAAAGCAGTGACCAGACTCAGAGTAATTTTTCCCTTTATTAAACACATTTTAATAAGGCTTGAAAAGTCTTAGGATCAGGATTTAGAAAAAATGTAGATAGGAAAAGTACAGGCAGTCATAAACCCCACAAATTCACAACTAAGCTTGTCACAGGCTCAGTACTAGCAGGGAATAAAAAGATCTGAGTTACGTTCGGTTAGCACACAAACTGATACCAACAAACTGACTTCAGCTAGGATGTTTTTTACATTTAAGGCATCACACAAAATAACAAGTTAATGCTAGGAAGCGTAACAATCATCCTGTGCTCACCCACAATTCACGTTCAGCTCTGGCCATCAGAACCTGCTTTATTTCAAAATAGGAAGGCTAGCAGGACATCCCATAGTCTTCTGGGAAAGTGCCAGGCAGCCACCAGGCCAAAGCAGAAGTGACCATGGTTTTTATCACCAGGGAAGGAATTTACATGCTCATTAAAGGCTTTCCTGCAGTGCCAGAGCTGGACACCTGAAAACAAATCCTGATGGAATACAAAACTTTAAGAGCTAAAAGGCAGAAAGTCTGTTCAAGCAGCTACAGTGACAAGTGTCCTGCAGAGAGATCAAAATGGAAAGTCTTCAAGATTTAACAGCTTCTGGAGCTTTGAAATGATGATGGAGAGGTCCAGCAGGTGTATTTGATAGCCAGGACTGGGACTGGTTCCACGCTGCTTGCCAATACGCTCTGCACTCCTGCTCTCCAAGTCTAGTTTGGATAGACAGATATGAAATGTCTCAAAGTGAAATAGGTATAAGCCATTTCCTTACTGGTGACATCATTTTCATTTGTCTGTTTCTTGCCAAATATGAAAAGGCACAAGTTTTGCATAAAAACTTTATTGTAGCACTTAACTAAAACCTACTCAAAAAAAAAATTCCAGAAACCATTAACTGTTCTTAGGAGGGCAAAGTCATCTAAAAGTTAAGTGCTAGGCAGTCTGAAAGCTCTATGGGTTTAACTATTAAGCTCAACTATTTGGTTTAGTACTTCAGTGCAGGATGTTCTTAAAAATCTAGTTTTAAAACCATCAGGCCCAGACTCAAAAGTAAAGCTTCTTGGAAACAAGGGAGGTCACAAATATCAAAGGGAAGATCCATGTCACTTCACTAGACTGAAATGCAATTTTTTTTTGCCTTAGTAAGGGTCCCATGGAGTCCAGAATATTTTTTTCCCAAGCATTTCTGTAGGGAAAGATTCCATTAGGTAGGATGGAAGTTTTGAGCTCAGTCCAAGCTTTGCTAAAAGCTACTATTCCAAGTTCCCAGCATTTGGGTAACATTAAGTTTCCTGAGCTAGAGACAGCCTGAAACACAAGACAGTGACAGTGCAGCAGGACAAACAGAAAGTGACAGTGAAAAGCATTGCACAGCCCAAGACTTACAGTACACCCAGAAACTGTTAATGCACAAATATTCCTCATCTGCTACCCCTTCTTCCCAGCCTGTATTTTTGCACATTCTTACACCTTTTTGAGCACAGCAAGTTTCTGCTTTCTTTCCTTGCTCTGCTGGTTTTGTATCACATAAACCCACTTCTGAATAGATGCTTCAAACTTTTTCTTTAGTCTTCTCAGGCTTACTAAAACCATACACTGACAATGGCTACCCATTTAGCTGGAAGCTTAATGACACTGAATATTTTATACCAAAACTAGATGTTTAAATTTAAACATTTACTGCTTTTTCTTCTTATGAGCCTGTAGCTGTTTTATTAATACGCAGAATGAAGAGCTCTCAGCTTTCTCCCATAGTATGAGTAGAAACACCACCATTATAATAAGAACATTAGTATGCAGCACAAAGCGATTTGCAAGTTGGAGAAAACGAAGTTCACTGCCACTTGCTTCTTCCAGCAATGACTTAAAGGCATAGGTTCCATATTTGATAAAACAAGTCTGCCATTTAATTTTCACTCAAGTCTTCTAGAAACATAGCAATTCTTATCTGAGCAGTGAAGAGCCTCAAATCAACCTACTTGAAGGTTTCATATTACAGCACAAGTCAGTTGGCTGCTTAAATAGGCTCAGGCTCAAAAACCTGAGACCATACCAAAAAAAATCAATCACTTTTTTAGATCAACAAAATGCTGCTACCCTTAACAATATTCCAGTCAGTCTTGTGGTGAAATTAAATAAAAACAATACTATGTACTTCTCACAACAGCACTCAGGTTAATCTCAACACTCAACACTCTTTACAAAAGGGCAGCACTACCTATGTTTCTGAATTACACTCACTTTAGTGAGCCTTCCCCCAGTCCTCCCAAATTACATACACCTAGACAATCTAATGTTACCATTCAGGAAACTGATTCATCTTTACCTTCCCATGCATACAAGCATTACTGGTTTATTCAGAAATATCAAAGCCTTTATGAACACTACTCAGCTTGAGGCTGATGATAGAGAACAGACAGTTTAGAGAAATTTAGTTCAAAAAGATTACTTTAATTCCAAAGATGATTAGCTGAAGCAGTAAGCTGGAAAACACACAGGGATTGCTATATTCTACTATGAATGGTCCTATTAACCAAACCCAACTTGCTCTGCACACCTGCAGAATCAGGGCAGGCAACCAGTTACACCAGAATCCACAGAAAGCAGCATACAAACAGCCTAATAGCTCTCTCCACATCCAACATCTATCCTGGTTAATGACCAATACTGAAGGCATAGTATCATTAGATATAGATGCCTACTGTAAGTGTTCCTATTAGACATAAGAACGATCCAAAAGTTACTGTAATACTTTTTTGGTATAGTCTGATACACTATTTAAGACATAAATTTCTGATAAAATGTGCAAGAAAGTGTTCAAGTCTATCTTAGCACATAGAAACACTTCGGTGCCTTAATCAGGCAGATTTAAAAGCCTGATTTAACTGAAGCTTCACTGCAACAGTAACAAAACTTGCTTCAAGGAGTTCTCTCACAAAGATCAAAACTTCAATAAGCATGTGCCTTTAAGTTTAACTGAAGAAAGGCTATATACCTCTAGCAAGCTCTTAAAGTGCATCACACACTAAAAAATAAGAAATCAGCAATAAAGCATTGATTTTGCTACATGCTCTACAGTTAAAGAGCGGAAAGAAAAAGCCTCTCAACATGGTGCTCAAAACAAGACGTTAACTCATGGCCTTCAAATTTTTCCCCCAATCCTGCAAGTCAAGCAAACTTAGAGCTCCCACAGCAACTTCCAAACCAATGAAAGTTTTGTTTCATTATAAGACATACGTAACAGCAGACTGTCTAGATCCTCATATACTTTTATTTTGTAGCCATGTCACTAGTGCGCTTTACTTCTACTTTAAGTATATAATTCCTGTATGAAGTACAATTACTCACTTAAGCGCTTTTAGTGTAGTTCCTACCCGAAACTAGACAGCTTTCTATGTACCCTTGAATTTCTTGGTTGGTATAAACCAAAGTCAAAAAAGAGAAACAATGCAAACCATGATCAATTAGACCAACCACTAAAAAAAACAGTAGCCACATCAATATAATTTCACTTTGATTTAGGGTGCTATCTAATAGATTTATTAGAAGTTTCAACAGACTATAGCTCCAGACTTTATCTTTCTCAGAAGACACTACAATAGAAGCCACAGCAGAGACTGCCTTGTCACAAGAGGTACAAATACTTGCCGTATAGATGGAGAAATAAAAGGACAAATCTAGTTGTCTAAAAGACAATTCACTGTACACATTTTATTTACAGTTTTGTACACTGTCTTAATATGAATGGGACCGCTTTTCTACTTGAGCCATTTTAACCAAAGCAAAATAACCTAAGTAATACAAAGTGTTAAAATACAGCATAAGATACAAAAACAGACATACTATTTCTAGTAAGGAATGTAAATTATGGTGTTACATTAAAAAAATCCACAATTATGTTTAGGAAATCACACAAACAGATCACTGATTTGACTGAAATGCATAAGTTTGTAGCAAAGCTTTGATGTTACAAAAAACCAAAAAATTACCAAAGAATGCACAAAATTAATGTTTATTCCACCTTTGTCATATTCCCAGATTCTTCACCAAATGTTACATGAGCGAAAACAACTGAAATCAAAATATCACTAATGTTATCAAATAGGGAAAACAAATAAATTAATCTAGCAGCCATCAGCATAGGTTACAGCAAATATGATGCTGTATAAAAAAATTGCTAGAAAACTGTATGCACCATACTCTTTTCCAAACCAGCAAAATGTTACTGCACACAATGCAAATGTAAAACAGAGTAATTTCCTGCAGGTACAGAAATGCAACTTCTTTTCAGAATACTGTGGATAAACAATTTTTTTTTTTTCGTAATAGTAATGTTTCTACCAAGCTATTACAGAGTGGGCCAGGAAAACATTTATGGATTCGGGGGGTAAAGTGTACTAAAATTCTGATTGGTAATGGTTACTTCAGCCAAAATAGAAAAAAAAAAATGAACACAGAAGTACAAGACAAAGGCGAATGAGACTTCTCACAAATCTTAGCAACACTTAGATGGAAATCAAATTTAAATGTAGTCCACTCTGCTTTTGAAGAGGCTTTGGTTCAGCTCCCAAATCTCGATTGCTTGACGCAGTCTCCTATGAAAGAATACTCAGAAGGTGTCTTCTTAAACAACAAACCTATTTTTAGTGGTGGAGCCGCTCTTAGTAGCTGTGTCTGCATGGGACTGGTAACCAATCACTATCTTTGGAGGAAGTCCTAATCTTTCCTTGTATACTCTCCTAGAGAAAAGAAACAGAACAACAGTTTAAGCAAAGCCCTTAGGAAGGAATTAGTAACCGGACAGTTGCTTTTAAGATCTGCTGACACCTTCATGAAAATTTGTTTCTAAATAGGCAACTATTTCTCAGGTATGAATAAAGGACTTGAAACAGGATTTTTCTAGCTTATTGCACCTAGAAATCAGCTTATATTTCTGTATGAACAATGACTTAGCATACAAAATAGGACAAGCTCTTGCAAAAAAATAATTAACAGGCAATTGTAATTAAAATAATAAATGTAGAACACAGGGATTCTACTGCATTCATGTGGTATATCATTAGTATCAGCAAGCTATATTCCCACATATAGCAACAAAAGAGCTATGAAGAAGTCATGGTCCACAATTCCAGAACTACTGAGATGATAAAGTCACCTGAACCAAACAAAACCACAATTCCCTGGAACAGCTTTTATCACCACACACACATAGTTGCAGAGACTTGCTGTGTTTTCTTTAACTACTGATGGAAAGCAGACCCCCATCCCCTCAATTCATTACGGTACTGGTCAGGGGCAGCTACCCAATAGCAGCTTTAAGGAAAATCAGCTTGGCTCTTATGCCTTAAGAGAAAGAAGCAGCAGTACCCACCTTACCCAGAGTGTTCCTTAGCAGAGAGTGAGATGCAAGCCATTGATGGCACTAGGCTGTAAGCTCTGACTACACCACAGAACATGCCTGTTCAACTGCAGATTGTTAACAAAACTACATATTTTTTTTTTAACCCTACCCTAATCATAATGGAGCTGTTTACAAGACCATAGCTTACCCCAATTTTAACTGTTAAATAAAAGCTTGACATACTGTCTTTGGAGTTATGGCAACATGACAGCAGGTAGTCAGCATAACTTACCTTAGTCATTGTGTCAGTCAGTTTGCAAAATCTTAGCTTTTTTACAGTACTCTAATGGAGTCACCTTAGCTCCTTAGTTAATGTTAATACCATTCTAAAAAATGCTCTGATGCCTACTAGGTTTGATATAAGGTTATTCTCTACTAGTGGAAGATGTGTACCACAGTTCTGTTTATCATTAAACACTTACCTTTCAAGTCTGAACACGACTGCATAACAAAATTGTTAGTATAAGGCAGACCCCACCAGATTCTTAAAGGCCCAGATGAGGAATGGGTCAAGAGAGCCACCCAATAAGTGAAAAACATGAGCAAGCTACTATGCTTGACAGTTAAAAGTTTGGCCCAAGACAGATGTGCTAAGCTGGGAAGATATTTTCACTGATTTGCATAGCTGAAGTGGCCGATAATGACTGAATTTAACAGCAAATAGTTTTGAAGCATCAATACTACCGCATAAGGAATCTACTAGCTTTAGCAATACTTGCTAAATAGCAGAGCACACCAGGCATCTTCTGTAGTACAGACTCATGATAATCTGAGATCACTACTGTTGCTGATTGGAATGCAGACTATAACATGCACATGTCAAGTAATCCACAAAACTCAGCATTATTTTGTTTGATTTGCACTTAAAGAGGTAGGAAAACATCTGTAGAGTTTCACAGCACATCACTGTTCAGCTTTTTTCAAACATAAGGACACCCTTGTGAGCTTAAAACTTACAGCACCTTACCTCTCCTATTCATAAGCATCACTTTCCTGAGAAAAATCTTACCAATGCTCTCTGTTACTGGCTGCCCACCTTTACAAACTGGCATGTTGCAACAGAATCTACACAGTCTGCAGGTATTGGTTATATTGCCTCATTGTGAAATGAAAAAAACTTTTGCCAAGATTTGTGTTCAATTCTTCACAATTTCTAAACTACAGCAAAGGTAGTGCAGCAGTACAAAGTAGTAACTGACATAAGCCCATACAAAAAACTACACAATAACAGAAATAATTTGGCACTGAGTTACCTAAACTTGGGATACAGCTCTGCACAGGCTACATTTGCCTGAAGTGCATTATCTGTCAAGTTAGCTGGCTTTAAATGCATTGTCACACTTCATATATTCAAGACACCAATCACATTACTTACCCTATATGCGTAACAGCATCCCTGTTTTCACATTCAGTTGTCCATATTGCTATTTTATCACCCTTAGTTCTAACATTAACAACAGCACCACATACATCATCACTGTAGTCATCAAACGACTCCCCAATAAGGCACAGCAGCTACAAAACAAAGATGAACTATTAGAAGTGGCAGTTCAAAGTCAGAATCCTGCTCCATAGGCAAACACTCAGTGTACACGAAGGACTGAAGAATACTACGTTTTACTGCTTATAGCCACTTGCCATACAGCAATCATTTTCTGTTCATTGCAGTATCTTCTTGAAGTTCCAAATGTTACAAGTGAACTTAAACTCAGTTGTACTAGTTTGAGTTTTCCATCTCTGCTCCTGTCCCAGCAGCTGCAAGTCCTGACAGTTGATCATTTATGTAGTGTTGGCTCCCACCCCATCCTCCCAATTCAAAACCAGGTAAGAATTAAAGGAATTTATTATTCTTTCTAAAGTACATTTAACACCGGTAGACAAATCTGAAGTTTTAAGTGTTTACATTCATTATCTAGGAAGAACCTGTGAAGAACTATTTGGGCAATATGTCAGCTATGTAAGGTCCAACTTCAATTCTGAAGTATATCAATTCAGAGGCAAATCAGACTGCAACTTAGGTGAAAAAGTGCTATCTAATGAAGCATTACTTCCCATCAACACACTCAGGAAGCTTCAGAGTTCCCACAGACTCTGAAGTGGGAATCAGTCATCCTGAACAGTGTGTAATGCAAGGGCAACTATACAAGTAACACAAGATTCTCCCCCTGCAGATTTCTAATGAAGCTGGGAATTGGCAAAGGTGGTATGCTTCAGGAACATCACTTTGATTTAGGTCATATCCTAAGCAAGTACAACATGCTAACTGTGAAAGTGATATTTAAAGTCTTCAACTTGCAACTTGTAAAACAAGCAATTTTCAGATATTCAGAACTGAGAACTTCTTGTGGTTAAGACAGATTAATCTAGTCCATGCTGAATTAAAAATCCTTCTGCACACTGAAATATTAATCTCCAAATGAACACTTGTTTACTTCACTTGCACAGTATGTTAAATACACTGCCATTACATTAATTTTCCTGAATCACAACATTTGGAAATTCAACACACTTGCAACTTTTTGAACAAAGCAGGTCTTTCGGTACTCATGAGAGCTGCAAGGGCTGACTTCATTAAGGAAATACAAAAAGGACAAAGTGTGCTACTGAGTAAATCGGGTATAACTACACATACTTTAAGAGTTACACTCAATTGCAGGCTGCACACATTCACTGAGTAATGAAAGCCACAAATGTTTAAGTTTAAACCACACACAAACATTCAAAATATGGAACAACAGGCTTAGTACATACACAAGCAAAGATGACTACCATGCTCAATAAACACTACAGTCAAGTACATACTTCATGAATGCTGCACAAGAGGGGAAAAAAGTCTTCTCAAATGAAGTTTAGTTTACAGTTAAGAACAGCAAAGATCATTATAATAAAAATTTGTTTCAAATGGGAGTGATAAAGGAAGTGGCTTTGTTTTTTATTGGAGAAAGTTGGTGACAAATAATTACTGGAATTAGAAGCAACAGAGTTGTTTTAGAGCATATCCCAGTCACCTGGTTATTTGGGCTCTGCACCATTGCTTGCTGCTAAACAAAAAGCTGAGTCCTCTAGTCTTAAGTCTGCATAGACTACATGTTTCCAATCCATACATAATGGCTATTAAGAATCAGAAGGACTCATATAGGCATTTAGGTAGAAAAGCCAAATGCACACAGCAAGACATTAATTTACCCACGTGCAGTCATATTGCCTAGTAGTATAACACTCACAATCCTTTCTTTAAATCACTACTACAGTGACTAGAAAGATCCTAATAGCTCTGGTATTTTGGACACCTCTGCTTTGATCCTGAAGGCCATTTATCAGTTTCAAAGGGCTGCAATACTTCTTGCCTCTCACACACAGAGATCTGGCAAGATCGCTTTGCATTGTACTGTCTGCAATCCATGCCCCTAAACCCCAGATCATACTACACTGTTTTAGGCTATTCTGAGTCAGTTGCTAGGCAGTACAGTTGTATCCTTTTCTACAACATGTTTACTGCAACCCATATAATCTCTAGAAGTATATATACCATTCAAAGAAATCTATTCCAAAGAGACAGAGGCAATGGAAAAAAGCATTTTTATAGTGTACATACAGGAAAGATTATGCTATTACTTGCCTGTCCTAGTGTTGAAATAAGTATAGGAAGGACAAAAATAAATCTGAAACTCCCTTGTTTCAGCAACACCAAAACCTGAAAACTAGTCACTTGTAAGAGTATTTGTAAAACAAATTGTTACATTTAAGCAGTTAAATTTGGGAGTTGTATTCAGGACAAAGTATTATTTTTCCAGTAGCTTGACAGCTATTCTGTACATTCCATAGGAAAAGGTTAATCTGTCCTGTAGAATTATCTCTATTGCTGCCCATTATAAGAAGGTATTCAACAAAATCCAACTACATTGAGCATCACTATTGAAAAATGTTTCAAATACAGCCTGTCAAGAAAAACTTACAGGACACTGTGCTACTAGGAAGTTAGAAGTCTAGTGTGGCACACAAAGAACAAACCAGTTAAAATACTAGATATGAATGCAAGATTCTTCATTTGCAACTTGTAAGTCCATAGTGCTTACTGTCTCTAGCCAGAAGCGATCAAGGTCACTTCGTCTCTGCTGTTTGTTTAGTGTAATTAGCCATCGTCCTCCTCGCTTGTTTTTTTCATCTTCCCACATGGGTTCAATCCCATCCTGCAAAGGACAGTCAGAAGTTAAATCAGACTTCATAGAACAGTTTGGGTTGGAAGGGACCTTAAAGATCATCTAGTTCCAACCCCACTGCCCACTAGACCAGGAACACTTCCACAACCTCTCTGGGCAACCTGTTCCAGTGCGTCATCACCCTCACAGTGAAGACTTGATCTGTATTTTTCCTAAATAATAACCAACAGGCCAGTGATAACTGAAATAGCAGCTTAAGAAGAAAGTGTATAGTTTAATATACATACCTGTCCAGAAATAGTGTCTCATACCAATATCAAAGTTCCAAACCAGCTTAACAAATGCACTCTCTTTAATGAATTTTTATTTCTACAGAAGAATCACAGCTCAGGCAAAAAGTCTTGGCTACACAACATTACATACAAAAAAACCTGTGGGAACAGGCAAAGTCAACCACCCACTTCACCCTGTATGAAACCAGATAAAATTAGCAGCTACATTCTGGAGTCCTTATTTTAAGTCTTGACTCCGTGCAACATTGGCCAAGTGCTTCGCTTATGCATAAAGATCACTTCACTGAAACAGACACCCTTGGCAGTCTATCTCAGTGACTTCCTGCACACACACGGTGAGAATAAGAGGGTTTCAATCTTCAGGGCCACAGAAAAAAAAAAATCAACACATTTAGAAGCAAGTTGCATTCTGATTCATGCTTTACCAATGGCCCTACGCTGAATTAAATTACTCTGGATGCACTGATCCAGTAAAGCAGCCAGCTGCCACTCCCATATCCACCAGCTACATAGCACTTCAGAAAAGTCAGTCATTAAAAAAAAAAAGCAGGTAGTTGTCTAGAGAGAGAAATTCAGTTAAACTGTCTATTAAAATAGAGTCAGACTACAGAACTTTGGCTGAAAACTAATTAAGTGCTCAACATGCAGGATGGAGCGGTGTCAGCTCACGTTAAATTTAACACCCTCACTGGCAGCTGCAGAGCTCAAACTACTTCATCACCTTTAAGAGGCACTCTTATGAGGTCACGATTGAAGGACAACAGCAAGAGATTGCTCAGAAGCCTGCAACAGTTGCCAATTCTGTACCTGTTCCATGCATGTAAATACTTAAATTATTGCTCATTGATAATAAAGCAAACACAGAATAGATACACATACTTAAAACACAAGTTTAGGATTCATGCAAAAAATACAAGCATGATCCATAGATATCCTAACCTCTGAAGAGCCTACAGCTTCTTAAGATTTACTAGTAAGGTTTCTCAGTAACCTAAAATATTGTTACTTTCCCAAACCCAAGCATCACCACCTCAGGCTGCTGGGGTTTACAAACTACACACACAGTCTACTGAGGAGTCCCAGCCAGTAGCTATGTTTTATAAGCAAAGGAGGAACCAGGCACCAGTAGTTAGGGGATTATTTAGGTATTTGAATCCAGAAAGGAAGCTGTATGTTAGAAGCACTTCAGAGACATTAGGATTTAATTTAGAGCTCCAGTTCTGATCTTCACTGCAGCCAAGGAAGGCTTTCACGTATGCTTTCTCATCAGCATTTCCTATTCGCTAGTTTGAACACTTCCTCAGCATCCTTTAAGTATCAGTGTTGGGTACAATATTCTATTTTATACATAAGTAATACAGCATTTAAGTGGTGGTATAAAAATTAAGTGTAAGAACACTGTGCATCTGGCTAGTAGTGCTCATAAAGAATACTGGAGAACATTGTAGCCTCCCACAGAACCTGGACATTTTAACTCATTTCATGTCACACCAAGTGACAGAGCTGGAAAGTCTTTCATATTATAAAAATTATTGAGATTTATTTGCACAAACATCTCAACACAAAATGAAAACAAACATAGCAACATATTAAAACACTGTCTGTGAAGGGTGTTAAAGCAAGTACTTGCATTTTCAAAACTAGTGACAGCCTGATTTTCAAAGGGCATGTGTTTGGGACTTCCTAAAAAAATTAACACCTTTAGGACATTCCCAATCACGCTGCTAAATATCTGAAGTGAAATATTTGGACAGTGTCTTGCTTAGTCAGGAAACCATCCATCAACATCCACAATTGAAGAAAAAAAAGGTTAGCAAGCATACCTTAAAGAGCGAGTAGTCACAACCAGGCATTAAATTACTAGAGAGCTGGATATGGTTGTATAAACTATTGGAGGGAAAAAAGTAGGATTAAAAACTAAGCATTATTTTAAGGTACAAAATTCTTGCAGAATTTAAGACACATGACCAAATAACATACAAAAATTGAAAAGCATTAAAGTTATTTCAGAAGCAACCCTATTTCTTAGGTATTTTTCAGCAGTATAAAAGCACTAGCTTTAAGATGTCCTGGGCTTAAACCAGCAGAATGGAAACTGGTTTATTAACACTTGCTGGGTTCCTATATCAATGCTTCTTTTAAACCTAGTTCTAACAAAGTTATTAGAAATGTAACTCACTCAACTTTCGTGGCAACAAGTTCTGTGCGCATGTGTATTCTGTACATATGCATACGTGGAATAAGTATAATTTACATTTCTAAGGCTACCCTCTCTGCAGAGAGATGTTTTAGGAGAAATATTCAACTTTGCTATTTAATACAATAGTCTGAAGGTTGTAGGCCTGCTAATTCAAATTGAAATAAGGACTCAAAAAGCAAGAACAGATGATTGAAACAACAAAATATAAAATATATACTCTGAATTAGTTTACAACTATGCAATTNNNNGGGGGGCAAATCAAAGTACTACATACTGTCTCATCCTCTAGCAAGAAGATAGATGCTTTTTTTCCTGCACTGTTAAGGTCAGACTTCAGAAAAAAGGCCTGCACATATCACAGTAACCTGCAGTCCAACCAACTAACATTCAGGCATGGTCCAGCACCAAAAAGGAAATGAATTACTGCAATGTTCTAACAATTAGAAATCAGGCATAGGAATTTACAAAGCCAGTTACAGATTTACCAGCTTCCCCCCTCCTTTAAGTTTACCTTAACAATATTTTCTCCCCAGAACAACACACCTATTTTCCACTCCGACCACAATGGAGGCATAACTTCTCAGTTGCTTGGGGCTTATTTTATACCTTTGCTGCAGACTTCTAAACACTTTTAATTACACAGACTATCTTGGTTACAAGGAGGTCAAATAAAACCCCAAAAACTTACCCTTAAAAAACTTTTAATAGTGAGCTTCAAACAATTTAGCCACCCATCACATACCCCAAGACTACAAACTACTGTTCACTCAACCATTAGTCACCCCCATAGTAGGAATGGGAAAGCTGACTACAAGCATAGAATCCTATTCCCCTCCCTCTGACAACTGCACTGATAAACACTTGTTCAACATTTTCAGTATCTTTATTTCTTCCCTGTCAGTGCTAATGGCTCACTGACAGGTCTTAGTATTCCACTAAGACACCACCTCTCCTTCACTGACCACATCCAAAAGAAGGTATGCAACAAAAACCTTAAGAATGCTACCACTCAATGCAGCATGAAACACTAAGAAAGGTCAAATACATAATGCATTTTTTTCCCCACCCTCAATTTCATGCCACTTGCATTTTGTCCATATTTCATCATTATGGCAGGCAGAATCTTCCAAGTAAGCCACCAGAATTTGACTGAAGCAAGTGTTCGGAAAGCACAGGCCTACCTTCAAAGGCTTTGTTATAGTTATTTCAGCCTAAATGCTTTCACAGCCCTTCAATTTACAACAAAGGTAGTTTCTTCTGCAGCTTCTAACAAACTTCTTTCAAGGATGCCATTAATCTGCATCAATCTCCCAAGTACCATGCTCCAGATTCAGGCAATCTTGCACATCTGAAGCTGTCTGAGAATTTAATCAGCTAGCAAAATTTGGGGCCAAGGAAGTGACAATCAGTTGGCTACAAGAATTTACAAATTCATGTTACTATGAGATAGCTACTGCACAAATACAGTTTTCTACATGTATGTCATGTACATATGAACATAAGCAGTGTTAACAGCAAGATGAATTGCATTTAAAGTATGAAGAACTTCTCCAATCACATTTTCTTCAAAGGTTACATTCTACCATATTCTGAAGAATTGGTTAGACCTCACCTTCAATTTTGCAAACATTTCAGATTACACCCAAAAATTTGCAGTTAGAGTACTTTATGGTTTTTTAACTCTGGCATAAGCTTTTCCAACATACGCCAGGATTATTACACAGACTGAAGAATCTTTACTTACGCCCAAAAATCTTCAACAGTATCAAACTTTGAGATAAGACGAAGATTTGCTTGCCAAGTTTTGCTCTTGTCATTTTTAAAAAACCAGAGTGCCCATCTAGGGGAAAACGAAATAAAATATTATCATATAGAAATTAAAGTGTATTAAAAATATAATTCATTATTTGTATTGTTATATCCAAACTAACTGCAAACCTTAAGATCAGCATGGGAGTCAGTTTTCATCAGTAAGCTAACATGAGAGACTCAGTTCTCAAATATGACTCTTTGCAGATCAACAATATTTGTGTTCTCATTACAAGAATCATGGCAGACTTGATGAACCCATTTACGTAAATATTTTAAATATTTTTGGAACATTTCTAAGACTCTTAACCTCTAAGCGTCAGATGTTTCTGCTTGCTGCCCCAGCTAAACTGCAATCCCCTACTGCAAACAACTGATTACAGTCTAAAATACCACCAACTATTCAAGCTAGGAGCACAGCTCCCTTTCCAGTAATTTCCTTGTAAAGGTTACAAAAGCTAATTATATCAGTCCAAAGCCATACGACATGAAAGTTTCCCAAGCACTCGCATACTAGGAGAGCATAAATTTTAAAAGGGAAGCTGCATTAAGCTTAGTAATGGCAACAATTTTAAACAAAACCCCACCAACTTTGTTTCAAGTTTTTAAATCTGCGTATATAAAGATGAGACTAAATGATAAATTTTCCATCCAATTATTTTCATCATCTCCACTTAGTAAAAATCTCAACACATAATATAAATTGAACATTTCACACAAAAATGCTCTTTCTGGATCTAAAAAGCATCATTTAAAGTGCTGGAACAGGATACCTGATGAGGCATTTAACAAAACAGGCTAATTTTTAATTCTGACAGTTTCAGTAGCATTGAAATCACTCAGGTTAGCACTAGAGTAGATTTATCCTCTCACAGAGTACTTTAACTCACCAAGTATCAATCTATTGTTTTGAGACCTTTCCAACATTTCAAACCTTGTTTTAAAAGTTTACTATTTTCTAGTAATAGCCCCACTACCACTTGTAAAGGAGTGTCAGTACTAATTTAATCAAAGTATTTAAAGGAAAAAGAGGAAGAAGAAGTTGAAAGACAAGGGGAAGTGGGATGCACACAGCTTACCACTACTGCCCCCCCTTTGGGGCAGCACCTACCTACCAACATCTAGTACTTTGCACTCCACATCAGCTCTTCAGCTTACTTGGAGAAAATTACTTCCTAGCTGCTCTTTTTGAAGTACATGTTATGCTGCTGGAGTAACTCTTGTGCACATTTAAAGGAATTCAACCTATAAGCTTATAATATCTTTACCACAGAAAGGTAGTTCAAGTTGAGGTTTTCAAGTACAAAGCTTCTTGTTAAAGTCCTCACTGTCTCTATAGATCAGCAGCAAGCTGAGCAGTAGCTTTTAAAGACATACCTGGTTTTGCACACTGAACACAGAATTTAGTAAGAGGGCTTTGATTTTTCAGTAACTTTTCTTAACTATACTTTTAACTACTGCTCCATGTTTTTCTTGTTAAACAAGAAAATTTAAGTGCCCTATAGTTTGTTTTTTTTTTTTAGTGACAACATTGGCACAAATGTGTGCATTTGCACTTTACAGGGTTTCTTCTGCTGTGCTTCCTATAGATAATGAAAACAATATTACTGGTGACACCAACCACTCATATGACCAAGTTTAGTAAGCTCTTTGGCTGATGAGCACAGCTTCTACTACTTTCAGTTCCAAATAGGAGGAAAAACATGGTAAGGTATGAAGTAAGGCTCTGATAAGAAATAAGGCTTTGCCACTGGCACCTTAATTGCCTGAAGTACAAGGCAGAATGGAAGGTTTTCCAGTTCTGCTTGGCAGCAACTTCATCTCGGTGTCAGTCTCTTAAAATACACCAGACAAAAGCAACAAAAGCTCTACTTGCCTCCAATTAAAAGCAAATACATGCTCTTTCCCATTACCTGGCTGCATTACAAAAATTTGCAGAGATTTTCAGCTTCTGTAACAACACTATGTGAAAAGGCTCTAAATTACAACAGGATCAGATTCTATTTCCTCTGCAACCTCACTGCCAAAAATCTTCAAAAAAAATTGAGAACTCTCAAAGTGCTGCTAGAAAACATGAAGTAAACACAAGAGCTGTAAAGCCACAGGCAGTCTCCTACCTTTGGTAAAGTCACAATCATGCTTCTGTACTATTTACCTGTTCTGTAGTGGATGCTTAATATACTGTTCAGGGCTGGCAACCTCCTGACTAGGTGCTGGCTCGGTTTTCTCCTCTTCTGAAGGCTGAGGATTGGGAGTGGTTTCCTGTTTGAAGAAAGGACTTATTAATACGTTCCTTCTCAATTTTTATTGAAGTAATTTAGTTCTTTGAAGTAACCTTAAGAAGGTTGAAGCTAAGAGTTCCTCTAATTCATCTTGGACTAGGGGCCCAAATCACATCATGGAAGCACAATCTGCATCCCTTTATTCTTCAACATCTGAACAGGTCCTACAATACATACTAACTGCAGGAATTCACATTCTGCTGTTCAGTGATTTGCTTCCCATGTCATTTGTTTCCAGAATGGTTTACTTAACATACTTGTCTTATTTTGAAACAGTTCTGAGAGTTATTTCAGAAATATACAACATGCTATGTTATCTAGAATATGCGTGCCTAAAAAATTAATTTCCAGAATAATAATTTCAGAAGGAAAACATTATCAGTTTCTGACAAAGCATCATTGGAAACAGATGTACAGGCCCTCTTTATTTAGAAAAATCTGTTACTACAAATAGGACACATGCCTACAATTCTCAGGTCTGAAACCAGCTATTACAAGCAGCTAGAAACCAAACCAGTAAGTAGTTATCTTCTTATTTGCAACATCACTACTAACAAAGCTTCAGGCACCAAACAGCAGAATTTAAACACATACCTGTTCTCAAGTTTCAAACTCAAATAAATGTAATTACACATTTACCACAGATTAGACTGATTCCAAGTATTATTTTTTCAAATCTCTAGAGACAGTGCTACAGATGTCAAATATACTTAACACAGAGCAGTGAAATAATAGATTCAGAAGTGAAATAATATATTCCCTTTGCATGCAAACCCCCTCAAGCTTGTCATTCAGTTCGAGAAGCCACTGTGTCAGGTTTGAAATTCTAATGCCATTCCTTCAAACCAGGCAACACAAAGCTTCATTGTGAGGCCAAGTGTCCCCGCCAGTTACCACCATCTCTCCCTAATCTGCAATCCATGCTAGAATATTACAGAGACAAGGAATGAGGACTATAGCTCATTCCCTACAGCTAACACAAAAATGCCTGTACAGCTGACCCCGTGAAAGAAAAAGCACTTCAGTAAAATAAACAAATACTAACTACAGCAGACCCAAAACTCTAGATATTCCTAATGCAGCAATACAAAAGTGGTACTTTAATTAAACTTTGTAGTCTTCAGAGAACAAAGCAATGTAGCAGTGGATTAACTAACAGTAAGTCATCTAATTAATGGAACAGTTTACTTCAGTCTTCCATGTTACTCAGTTTATCATCACCAAAGCTGCTGAAAAGTACAATGGATTTGAAGTTATAACAAACACTGTTTAACTGTTAACAGTCCCAGCTGGCAAACTCTTCTGATAACACCTAAAGATCCATTTTAATGGGGATCTTCTTTTCATTATCAATATATTTAGCATTATAATGCATGATACTGTGTTTTACTTCAGAGAAGTTACATCTTTATCCCTGAAAATAATTAAGTGTGCTTTAGTTTAACAGCTCACCTAGAAAAAAAAAAAGCTCAGTTCAAAAGCTAATTTACATCACATTTAAGAATGCTTTCATATGCTCCCATGTTCACAGGGAAAAGACTGAAATGCAAAGGGGGAGTGACAACTAGGCTAGTGCTTTGATTTACACAGTACAAGGGGAAGTTAATACAGTTTCCTGCCTCTAAATAACACTAAATGCTTTCTGAAGATTCCCTAATGTGGAACACTACTGACAAACCCACAGAAGCAGTGTTGAACAACCTGTCAAATCTTCAGTGTAATACTATACAAAGCAAAACAGATCTTCAAAAAACCTACTAAGTGCTTCAAATTCTATCTAGAAGAAAATTTCTAATGTTAGCCCCATTTATTTTTAAGTTGATGGTATCAAATATACACTCTTCCCTTTAGTCACATTCAAGAACCCCACAGAACAAATTAAGACTGTCAATGCACTGAGGCTGTAAAATACACAAAAGAAGCATTTCAATATTTCCTCCTCCAAGTTATCATTTCTATTATACTACAAAAAGCCAAGTACAGACAACTACAGTTTAAGTGTTGCCCTCCTTCAGGGACTTCTAACTAGAAGAGTTAGAAATATTACATGTGCAAATACAAAGAGCATACAAGAAAAATCTTGTTGATATTTTGGAAGTAAACCAAGCACTATGTTTTGTGATAAAACTTGCTTTCATTCACAATACTCTGCCGTTGTGACATCTAGTATTTACAATTTATTTACAAATGCTATTACACTAAAGATTTTTACATTGAACAGACTCACTCTCAACAAATGCAGAGTATCTTCCAAAAATAATTTCAGTTGAGAATCTCATTCACATTTGCTCAGCAAATAGCTTTCAATATACAAAGAGCTAATCCTAAAGTCTCCCTAGTCAGTCTTCCAGAAATATTGTAACTACATAAACTGGAAGAATCAATACAAAACTACTGAGCACACGCAGGGCTATGCCACTTCATAACTTCTAATACAAGACAACATCAGAAAGGATTAAAAGGCAGCACCTCCAGACAATTGAAAAAAAAAAAAATAAAACGCAATGAGCCTCAATACCTGCCCAGCATACGAATGTCCACCCTTCGCTACGTGACAATCCATTCCTGGACAAATGGAAGATATCTGACTCAGCACAAACATTTTAGTTAAGTCACCACAGTAACAAGTCCCTTAAGATATTTTGAAAGCTACCTAGCATTAATGAAACTCAGACTAACCATTATTTCAAGCTCCTGCCCAAAACAGTACATGACAACTCACCTCCAAGGCCCAGCTAGCTAACTATGATCTTGACCCACTCCCCTCAAAAACTAACCCAGACAGAATAGATTTTTTTTTTTTTTCAGCACCAGGCTGGCCATCAAGGATAGGTACAGCTGTACACACCAGAATAAACCTGGAAAAAGGTGTAAAGTTGGAAGCAGAGCTTATTACCACAAAACAGTTTCCTGGCTGGTCTCAGACGGAAGCCTAAAGCAGCTTGTTTTCACTGCCTTTTATTTCCCATTGCCATCAGGGAACACAGAAAAAGGCCATTTTCATTTTTGGCTGGTTAATCGTATCAGCTCCCATTTCCTTTCATCTTACCTTTATCTCACTATTCTGACCACCAAGCTAAAGTATTTGTATACCAAAGCACTTTTCATTATTAGTCAAATACAAAGTATGTAAGTTCACTAATTGCCATTCAAAGTCCATTTCTTGTAACCAACTTCATTCCAGCTACTGAAATTCTACCCCAAAGCACAAGCATGCAGGTTTTAAAAGATCCTGTAAATAAAACATGAACTAAAGTTATATCGTCCACATTTTACCAATTCACACCTTGCAATCTTGCAATTGTTACACTATTAACTTACTAAATTTAGACTGTCTCCACCAGCAGCTTCTAGACTACTAAATTTAAAATCTTTCATAATAGTTTACTATGGCTCATAACCAATGCATTCTTTAACCTAAAATTGACTTTGCGTCTACTATTAAACAAAGCCACCACTGGGTTTGCTGCTTTTAAAATAGATGTAATAAAATAGGGTAGTATTACCAGATAAACTGGAAAGCTTCACATGGCCAATCCTACTCCTCATACACAGGACAGCACATAATTAAAAGTGACATTTATTCAGTACACACGTTTTTTGACGTAGGAATCAGCTTGCAGAAGTCCACGAAACTTTTGCCTACTCAGCATTTAATGACTGTGCATATCTGCACGTTACTTGGATTCTGACACTTGCAGATTTAATTAGTGTTATTTATTCTTTCTCCACAGCACATAATGACCAACATATCAAAGGAAGGTGTGTGTGTCACCAGGACAGGAAACAAATACCACTTACAGTAAAAACTGCTTAATCAGGTTTGACTATTGAAGAGAACAACTAACTAGCTTGACTAGGTTTCACAGAGTGCTGTCAGGTGCTGCCCAGACCACATTCATGTCATCTAATTGTCTACAGAAGTTGTTTAGGAAGTCCAGTTGAGAGAGGACAACATTTATATCCCCAAAAGACATAATGTAGCACTATTGTGCTTTTTTGGTGAAAGTAAAGAGAATTAATTAGTGGAAGAGGCTTCCAAAGTTTTCTTGCATTAAACCAAAAATAAGTTCATTTGAGAGTTTCTACCTTCTTTTCTAGGGTTTCCAACAAAATGGGAAAACTGCATTTCCCAGTTATCAGATTTCTAAGGAAAAAACATCTCAACTATCTGCTGGTCCTTATGCTTCTTGCAGATAACTGCTACTACATTACAGTTAGGGTAGCAATTCACAAGGCACAAAATCAAGAGCTATTTATTTTGAAATATTCTGGACAAAAAAAGGGTTTGAGCCCACCCACAAGCAAGTATTATGTGCTGTAAGAAAACAAACCAAGTGATCATCTGATATGCAACTCTGAGGAATGAACATACAGAGGTAAAAATCATACATAGTGTGTGTAATACCAACTGGAAGAGAGGTACCAAGAGCCACCTATTACCAATTAAACAGTGTTAAATAGCTTTCCAGACACCAGGACAGAAAAATTTTCAAGGCATGACATAACAAGGCCTAATACAGAGCAACTATCCTCATTGCATGCATTATTACTTAGAACACCAAAGATTTTTAGAAAGGCATTCACTATTAGAACACAAACATGGGACATGATTTTAACTGAGTGACATCCCACTAAATTAGAACAGAAATGCAGAACATGTACAGGAGGTCAGGAACAAAAGACTGAAGTAGAAGAGTCACACACTTCCTCCAGGGTCAGAGGGGCACACTGTTCTTTTAGGAAATATAATCTCAGGTTTTAAAAGATGCAAAGAATATTTACAGCCCTTTTGACTTCTGAAAAATGGGTTGCTTGAAAGTACCCTTCAGATTTTCAACATTTAACTTGCAACCTTATGACTATAATTAGCAAACAAGATACAAGGTATATCAAAATTCTTCGGTATCTTTGTGGGTTTTTTTCTAGCTGCCTAAGCAGGCTGCCCTTGCACTAGCACTTCTCACCTCAGTCTGCATTCTGCTGCCTCCTTCACTACTGGAACACAAAATCTACCCATGGGATACAATGACTTTCCACATCTAACATTGTTAGTTCTAAGGCATTTGGACAAGAAAACAAAAACTTCCCGAACTTCCCAAAACTTCTGAGGAGAACAGTTCAGACGACTGGAAGAACAAAACACCTCTGATCTCCCCCCACACTTCTACACAATCGACACAAAAGCACTGCAAATTACTGTGAGTATATAGAGCCACTCATACAGCCAAGCATAGTATTTTACATCAGCTGAAAAATTAAGACACATTCAATCTTCAGAAAAGAATTTAAAAAAGGTTGTATAACATATGGATGCTCAAGAAGTCAGTCTTCAACCAAAAAAATAAAGTACTGGAGATACTACCGGTATGCCTGATTAGATGTACACAAGCTACTTTGATAAACAGCACTGAACATGAGAAAAACTGACCACAACTTAAAAGTTTACTTGTTTAAACAACTGCTCTGCACACTTAGGAAAAAAAGACTTTTAAACAGTTAAAATTTTTCTGCCTTACATTCACTATATAAGAATCAAGGACAACTGCCACTTTCAGGCAGCTAACAGAACACCTGTATTACACAGCACACTTTGATGTGTAGATCACACACTTAGTACCTTCATAATATGAACATTTTAAAAAGGGATAGGTTTTAGGACTTTAAGAAATGAGTGACTGCTTTAAGTTTCTAGGTTAAAAATAGTCTCTAAACTTATACTTAAGCTTGACTTTAGAATATTTCAAGTGAAAGACAAATTTGAGGAAAAAGTCACATTAATTCACTTTTAAAACCTGCATTTCTCTTTCACAGTGCAGGCTCTCTACCAGCATCCCTCATTTGATTTTCCCCTTTATCCCCTCAAAATTCACACTGATCTTTACAAAGCTGCCAAAAGGGTCCCATTTTCTCATAAAAATTTCCCATGTACCTTCACACCTGTGCGTAGTATCAGTAAATGAAACACAACTCAGTCTCATATGCTATTTTAATGCACTACCTTGAAATAAGCTTGAGATTTTATACACTGTGTGAAATGTAATTTTTTAAAATTGCTTTTGGAAAAATGTTTATCTCAAAAAAAATTTACAAGTTGTCCAAAATCATCCTCCTCTCAGAGGAAGCTTTGTATTCAGTCAGAAATGTAATTTACAATTCAAAAGTTTGATGGACTTTCTCAATTATTAAACACCATGCAAGATACATTCATCGTGTATCATTTCAGAAAAATGCAAAGAGCACGCAACTGTGTACACAATACTACAGCTGAATACTATACTAATTTCAACCATAGTAGGTCACTGACTATATTACGACAGAAATACCTAGTAATAAGAGCTAAGTCCAAAGCTGAACATGGCCTGCACTGAATTTACACGTTAACTGCCTGTCAGTAACACAAAAGAAATACCTTTCAGCCTACCTCAAATTTTAGGCACCATTTTGAACTTTCCAGAATTTCAAGGCCCTACACCACTATGTTTGTAACCCTTTAAAATAATAGTTTCATTTAAAGTTTAGAATCCTACCTACTGATGATTAGCTGTTTAAACAAGCATTTTTCAAATTATACGTAAGTGAAGTTTCACCCATGTATCTTAAAATGCGGAGTTAAATTCACAAGAACTGCATTTGCGCAAGTGTAACGGTAACCATCATGAAGCAACAAATAAAAGAACCACAATGCCCATTTCCAATTTAAATGATGACAGATCAGTTGCTCACATGTAAGTTACTTCCACACAATTTATACACACCTAAAAGTTACAGGCTTTGTGTGACTACATTTTAAAGTCACCTTTGATAAACTACTGTTTACTAAAGCATTACTATTGGTTTTGTTGTTGACTTTGTGGACTTTTGCACAGTGTTATCTGCTCACATTTAATCCTCAAGGGCTACAACACGAGCACACTCTAACAGGACACACTTCTGCATATTCTCACAAATTAATCTAGAACAGTCTTGAAAGAGAAACAATCTGGATAGCACAAGAAAAACTGAGAGTTTTAACCTGCCGATGTTGCAGAGGTTTAAGTTTTCCCTGCAGTGGAGAAGTAAACCACTGTGCAACAGGTCTGTATTTACTTAGAATAATCTTGCTTTTCTTAGCAACTTCCATAGTACTCTCTACAGTACCCTACACTCAAGTTTCAATATTCCTAGAGTTTCAGACATTTTGTCCGGCCTCTTAACAAGACTTAAAATGCATGTTATATTTGACAGCATGGAAGTAGTAGACACATCACTGATTTTAGTAGGAACCTACATTAAAAACAAACAAACACATTCAGTCATGTTTTGCATTTCTTGAGACATTTTCACACTAGGGAAGCATCGCAGATGACATCTCTACAAACCCAGGTCCAAATTTTGAAGGCCGGCAACAGAAAGGCTTCCCTGTGATCAAGAAGTAAGCCAATCCCTAACCACACATTACAATTAAATTGTTCAATTGAAAAGCACACAGTATTTCTACAACATTAAGCATCTATGACCTCAGTCACTATGAAAGTCTAACTTCAAGCTTTGGTAGGAGAAGCATGAACCACCTAAAAGAACAATAAACAAAAATTTTGTTATTTATGTAAATTTGAAAAGCTGATATTTGTTTTCCTGAACACACTTCAGCTACACCAGAACATTCAACAACAGTCTTACTTAAACTGTTGCAAGTGTTGCCTTATCATCCACTTTTGCTGGCTCAGCACAACTGTTTTGTCACTGCATGGTGAACTGGATCTGGGAAACCAATCTTGCTGGCAAATGGCATGGCAAAGTCAATTGTTTATTTTTGCCTAAATTAGGCCCCAGATCTAGCTCAACATACAACCTCATGCTTATGCAAGAACAATGGAGAGAATGGTGCAGAGACAGGCTTACACCAGCACCCATGCCTTCAGAGTCACTTCAATTTCCAATGGCCATCAGTACTACAAATTATGTATCACAACCCCTGCTAAACTCCACAGTCATCACAAAACACTAAGCTGACAGGAAGCTCTCATCTTCAGGTATGTGGGCTACAGCTCAGAAAGATCAGCTTTTGGATGGGAAAACAAGTGTTTAATTAACACTGTGGTCAGAGAACATAGGAATGGTGCTGCTGGTAGTTCAGCTCACTGCCTTAACCACTGACATTCTTCTTGTTCAGAACTGATAGTCACGCAATTTATAAATGCTGACCAATTTCAATCTCTTCCTTCTCAGTAAAGGTGAGGTGGTTTTTTTTTTTGTTCATGGAAGAAAATCGTAAGAGGACGATCAGTGTCCCTTACACAAAAGGGTAAAATTAATATTTATTTAAACACAGTGAAGTGATTTTCAAACTTAAACACTTTTTGTCTAACCGTTACAAAGCCTCTCCAAAGTACACACTGGCTATCTATTCACATTTGACAAGCAGCAGCGAGAAACTAGCCTTTCTTGATTTTCTCATTTACTTGAAACGCTAATACACAGTCTTCTGCTGTCCACCCCTCATGATACACAAGCATGTGGGATTAGAATAACAACTATACTTGGCCCACTTCCAGCTGCTTCAGTTCTTCATGGAAGTGCAGGCTGGGACAAGGCTTACAAAATAGAGCATAGTATCATAAACATAACTTAGTACCTAGAAAGAGGAAAAAAAAAAAAAAGTACTTAATTACCCTGAAAACGACGAAAAAGCTCGAACAGAGACATCCTTTTGATCCGGGAAGATGACATAACCGGAAAAAGCCAATTTCGTTTGCAACACGCCTCGAGTCTTACCCGTCACACCGTTTTCTCGCTTCAGCCGCCAAGCTGCCGGGCAGCGCACCTCCCCGCTTACGGGTCCTCACCCCCGGCAAGCCTCCCACTCCGGAGGCCCCTCTCCCCGCAGGCTCCCCGCCTGCCCTCAGACGAGTACCTCCGCCACTCCCCGGCGGCCGGGAGGGCGCTCGCCGGCCGGCGACGAAGAGCCGCCCCGCTCGGCGACCGACCGGCGAGCCTAACC
>JAOBAS010000007.1:35044702-35057901 GCA_025311575.1 Elanoides forficatus | reverse complement strand
AATGAAATTTTTAGAAATTGTATACACTTTTGCCAAAACCCAAATCCTGTAATTAGTTCTGAAACAATCTCTTGAGGTATTTTCCCTTTACTATCATATAAGAGAGTGTGGAAACTCTTCATGCTGTTTCTGCAAATTGACATGAATATTTACAGAGAGAAGATATGATAGCTAATATTGAATAAAAGTAACAGCATGTGGAGAGGGGACAAGCTGCATCTTTTCCGTAACAGCCAGCAGAGTACATACACATTTCATGTACAGTAATTTGGTGGAAACTTTTTGTCTGTGGAAGTCCTTACAGTTGTCAAGATGGTACGGTTCAATACAGTACCTTGATCACCAAGAATGGGGTACAAGCTCTTGTAAGTCCCTGTTAGCTGAGCAACTTCAAAGAGACCACTTCTAACATGCTCCATTCAATCACCTCCTTTGCAGGACAAAGCAGTCTGAAAACTCTGCTACGTAATGGCTAGGACATCAATTCTTCAGGCTGGGAAAAAGCTGCAAGTCTTTGACCTGAGTGCTCTGGTATCACTAAATGTCTCTGTTGTTGACTTACCCTGGTATTACAAAGCTAGCTTTCCACAAACACTCTAGGGTGCAGATTCTCTAAAGTAATAATGTAATGCAGACAACATGATAGTACGTTCTTGATTAGTCTGTGCAGCCTAGAGGAACAACTGTATAAATATTTTAAATCTATTAGATCCAGTTCAGAGGTAGTTTTGCTAAGACATTGAGCTAATATTCTATTGATACCATCTTGTAGTTATAGACTACTCTCTCTGGAACAGCTTGACAGCAAGTTTTCTACTGAATTCTCTAATGTTCAGCCAGCGTTTCTGGATACTGAGAATCACATGACTGCTGTGTTGGAGGGCTCATTTTCCTGGTACAAATTCACTTTTTATTTCTTCTGGGTGCTTGAAATCAAATACTCATGACATTCACAGGAGTTAACTTTGTTGTTTACTCTGTCTGAAATGAAGTTAGAAATGCAGCTACCTGAACTATTTTCAGAATGCCCTAGGGATATCTTTCCAATGACAAATGGAAAAGATGTAATTGTCCCAGCTGTATAACAGTATCTTGGGGGTAAGGTAGTTGTTAGTGGTGAGAGGGAATTTCTTTTAATAAGACTGTGTGCATTCAGAGTTCTCTGTAACAGTTGTTTTGACCAGGCTCCCTTAAAACATTAAACTTCTCTCTTAATTAGCGTTCCTGGTTTACTGAAAAGCACTGACCTTTTATGTATGTAACACTTTAACTGGGTAGCCTTTCTGCCTTTGCTTTGCAGTATGTTTTCTGCTGTTCCTGTGTTTTTCTGGACCTGTGGCACTGCTTCCAGGTTTCAGTTCAAAGAAATTTTATACCATCAGATCTCTTCAACTATAGTTAAGAAAAAAACCTGCAACTCCAAAATTAAGACTTAATCCCTCCCCCTCCAACAAACAAACAAAAAAATCCCACAAAATGCTGAAGCCTTCACCACACAGTGCTCTTTACTGTTGTTCCCCTGCACTCCCCAAGAGCAGACTTCTGTTCTAACAGTAACGCTCACTGCTTCAATGGCATGACCCCGTTTCTGACTAAATGGAAGTAACAATCCCACCCTGTTCATTTTTGCAGTGTTGCGTGCAAAGGTTGTTTCAATTGCTAGCAAGTTTAAGGAAACGGCAAAACCGTGCCACTGAAGTCTTGGCGGACACCACTCTGGCAAGTAACTGGAGTAAGCTATGCTATCATCTTTACAATAGGCCTGCCTGCTGCTACTGTAATGAGCCAAATAGGAAAGAAGGCAGAATATGGACTTCCCAAGTGAACATGGGTACACCTGGACACTTAGGTCATACATCCAACCACACTCTGCTCTGCAGTTGGCTTCAGGGTTGAGCTGGATAGTACATCCTTTGTAGTCCTAGAATAGCCTCAGAAGCTTGACAGCTGTTGGAGTTATTGCCACTCTCGGTACAGTTACAGCATCTCAACGCTGCTTCTCAACACACCTGTGCTTAGCAAACTGCCTAGCGTAATGAATCCCACATCATTTGCTCTTCCTCTCTTACATACACACATACTGTAAAATCACTAGAGGAAAACAGTAAGACACAGCAATCATAGTCACAGTCTTAATGCTCAATAATTCCAACACTGTGTTTAGAAATAAGCTTTTATTAAGTAGATGAACTAGGCACTATTGAATTTGAAGAACAAGTACAGAAAAAGAAGTTCCACAACCAGTGTTAATTATGTAACACTATTCAGCGGTTACTGATTTTTTGTTATTTAATATTCAGAATGCTCACCCTAAAATACATTGTCCTCCTAGTCCCAATGAGTTTTCATTTGCTTGATTCTACCCTCTGTCAGAAATTCCATTTACACAAGGACAGTTACCATGTTGCTGGCCAACTGGAAGGTCCACATTTGGCTCTAAAGCTTTAGGACAGTTCGAATGCTTAAAATGGAAAAGAAAAACAAAAAAAAAAAGTTACCAATAAGTCCATTTTCTTCCCTTCTCCACCCTCCCTTTCATTGCTGAGACATACTTTAACATCTCTTGTAGGAATGAAGTTATGCTTATGCCTCTAATATTTATTAAAAGTCCTGGTTAAAAATTGGTTAGTAATGCTTGTTATAATTGGTTTTTTTAGTCTCTCCCCCAATAAGATATACTCAAAAGGGAAGCTTTTTCAAAGTACTTGTTAGTTTTCTGTAGGTAGCCCAGAATATTGATCAGGAACATTAGTATTTACAGGCATTCCCAAATGCAGTTACTGTTAACTGACTCATCCAAAATAGGAACACATATGAGATAAAGCAGATAAAGTTTGAGAAAGTTATATACTATACATCAATATGGATTGAGATCAAATAAAATACAAAGACCGTGCTGGTTTCTTGAGATAATGCTGGTAACTATTTATCCATCTGCAGATGAATCTAAGTATGGATAAACAGAGTTGCCTGCATTAGTGCAAATATGCAGGAAAAGATTTTCTTTTTTACTGCAATATGTCTCCATTTTTTCCTCTTGTCCACCTGCTGATTCTTCTCTTAATTCAAAACCACATTCTTAAAAAGTATGTGACCTAGTCTGCTAAATAGGCTGGTTTCTACTCTTAGAGGCACTGGCAGCTATCTCATTAAGAGTCTCTGAATTTCCAAAAAATTACAGAGCATCTCATTAAAACTCTCATTTAGAAGAGGCCTGCTCTTGAAAAGACACAGCAGGGCAAGCTTTAGCACACCTCAGGCTAAAACTGTCTAATCTTCTCCCTTTTCTGCATTAGATTTTAACCTGCAGATGCCAAGTTCTGCCACAGTATCCCCATGTTGGTCCCCATTTTCCCTCAAGCACATCCATGCCCGTATCTGTACAGGGCTTTCTTTACAAGGATCAACCAATATATCCTCTGATAAGAATACCCTACAACCTGCAACAGCAGTGCAAAGATCACTACTTGCAAAGTATACTGCTATAAGGGCAGCAAGACTCATCACATATCCAGCAGGTTTTTTACCAGCACGTTGGGTCACTTCAATGTGCAGTGGAGTTGGGCCTCACTTCGGAAGTTAAATACAGCTATGGCCTAAGTCTGCAGCATGAACAGTCCAAACTGCCATTTATCTTAAGAAAGGCAGAAACTGCTATATGTTAAGATGTACAAATCCATCATATGAATGTTTTACCCCAGTTCAAACTAGAGGGAAAAAAAAAATATTTTAAGATGTAACATATTAAAAGATCATTCCAAGTGACTGATTGTGCTGGTAATCTACCCTAGATAGTTTGAAAATATACTGAAATCTACTATTTAATTAAAATAGACTAATAGCTTAATGACTTGTAAAAATGTATTAATGTGAACTCCCCTTCAGTCTCTTTACATTTCTTTTTCTGAGGAAGAATGTGTTAGTGATGTTAGAAGCCTAAGACAGACTTGTCCCCTTTATCAGCTTTATATACTTGTGTATTTCCCTTACACATTGTTTCTTGCTTTTTGCTCTCTGCTTGTGTTTTGGCACATGCCTAGAAGCTCAGAGAAAGTATATTTGTTTATCTCAGAATGAATGTGCGTGATATGTCAGCCTTTATCCTCCCTGTTTAAAACATGACAGGGCATAAAACATGGGCAGGGAACCTATATTTTGACGGTGTCTCAACAAGAAATGTCTTCTACACCTTTCAGTATTATGAACATTACCTCTTTCCTGTATGCATCAGCTCAAAAGCCTCATTAATTTTGTCAAAAGGCAGGGTGTGAGTCACAAATTCATCAACCTTGATCTTTTTGGACATGTAGTCAGTCACCAGTTTTGGTACATTGTCTACACTCTTCCAGCCTGAAAGAAAGTATGCATTTGTTTTTCCCCTTTCCACCCACCTCAGAAGACAGAGAGAAAGAAAAAAATACAACCCTTACATGGGCACTTGTGTGGTAAATACAAAAAGGAACTGAGATCACTGACATATTTGTCCCTCCTGCTCTAGGCAGGCAGTGAGTAATGAATGCAAGAGGACAGCTAGGTCTGGTAAGAGCACACATTATCCAAGCACCTAAGTGCACTAACCTTTCACTAGATATTTCAGCATTCAACATAACAGCAGCCCTCGCCTAGGAAAGCATGCATGAGGCATCTCTAGCAGCCCCTCTCTCTGTAACACAACTAAGTTTTGTATTAGTTGCAAAAAGGGCAGTGTAATAATAACATCAAGTTTGGATACTTCATGAACTTCAGCAGTTACTGAATCTCAAGTTATCAGTAGCTGTAAAAGTCTCAACACGTTTTTAGTTTGACAGCAGAAAATGCGTATCAAGCACTTGTTGCTTTTTATTTTAAAGCTCTTCATAGCACATTTCTGCGTTAGCCCCACAATTTGCTTAGTGATTAAGCAACACAAACATGTTTATGTGAGTTGCCACCTCTCTCAAGACTAGGTCCTTTCACTGGACCAACCAGAACCAAACCTTCATTTGGTGATAAAGCAATCTCCCTATAACACTCCCTTAGTCCTGAATAGCATATAGTTATATTCTCTCTTCAAAATATGTGAGATATCATACCAATGTGTTTATTTGTAGCCTGTCTGTAGGAATACCAGATTTTAAAAGCGTTTATCTTAAAAGTCAACACAGCATTTAGGAATGGCCTGTCAATAGTACATTTCTTGCACAAGCAAAAGCAAGGCAGTGTGTTCTTCCCACCTTTAAGCCATAGTAAATTTTTAGACCCATACTAAAAGAGAGTTACCTCCAAACGCGGTCCCTTTCCATGTCCGCCCAGTTACTAGCTGGAATGGCCGTGTGGCGATCTCCTGACCAGCAGCAGCTACTCCGACTATCACACTGACTCCCCAGCCTTTGTGGCAGGCTTCCAAGGCAGCCCTCTTCACAGATGCATAGGACAAAGCAGAGCGTTTATTGCTAATGTTTATGCTGCCTAGACTGGCACAGGTTGCACTTCCTTTCCCCCAGTTAATGAATCGCCACATTAGTATTTAAGGAACAATAAACACATTGGAAATTACATTAAATTTTCCATTGGTTTAGACTCCTTATACTGTTAAAAGATTCACTTTGCTCTTTCTATATCCCATCTGGCTTCCGGAGAAGTCACTCTGAACTCCCTCTAGGAATTTGGATAAACTGTAATCAGAGACAATGTAGACCATGTAGACCTGTAGACAGGTAGGAATGCTGTTGTAATTCCTGAAAACCTAGCTTTACATTCAGTAATACTTCTGCATTTCCAAAGGTTAAATTCATTATTTGAGGAATTAGGGAAATACTGAGTGGTCCCTGAGATTTTACTGTTCATCGCAAAATATGTTTTCTGTGGGCTTTGTTAATTTTTGAACTGTCAACATATGAAAACTCAGGATTTCAAACAACTCCCATCAAGGAAAAAAGTTTGTAAATTGTAAGTGCCATTTTCAACCTCAGAAGTAGCATCTGCTTTCATTACATAATTAAGATTAGATGTAAATTGGCCTTTTTAGTCATAGCAGTTATCGTTACTATTTAAAAAAATACATAAATTAGTACGGCATGTTTTCTGTAACAAGAAAGCAGCTCATTTTGCTATTTAGCTAAACAACAAAGTGGCAGCTAGCTATCCCCTCCCTCTCAGTACTGCTGTTATGCAAATACTCACCATGACTCCAACATTACCAATGCACTCGAATGAGTAGTCTACACCACCATCGGTCATCTCAACGAGCACCTCCTGGATGGGCTTCTTGAAGTCTTGAGGGCTAATGCACTCAGTGGCTCCAAACTCTTTGGCTTTGGCATACTTATCCTTGTTAAGGTCGATGCCAATGATCCGGGACGCTCCTGCTATTTTACAGCCCATAATAACCGCCAGCCCAACTCCTCCTAAACCAAAGACAGCACATGTAGAGCCAGGTTCCACCTAGGAATAAGAAAAGAGCCATGAGCAACACAGAGAAAATTTGTCCTTCCACATGAGTGGGAAACACAGGTTAAGTCATCTGTAATGGAGGAAACATGGAAGCAAACGTATATGGCTATGAGACTTTACCATAAGGGATGATACTTCCCTTTTAGATAAGGGAAACTACACAGAAATTTCATTCAAAAGCTCTTTAGGTACTAAGCTTTTCTTTTTGCCCAAAGACTTGACTGCAGCTCTGTCTCACCCTGAGCTTCAAACTGTCAGAACAACTTGCAGCAAGATTAAGATAAATTGGAAAAGTAATTTTTATATAGCTGGTATCAAAAGGGATAGAGAACCTTCTACCTGGATTTCCTCTAAGGGGCATCAGGTTCTTCTAACCTGATCTGGCCTTTATGGAGAAGTTAGAATTTCTTAGCTAAACTTCACCAGTTGAAGAGGAAGAAGGAACAGAAATTTGGTTATCATGTTCACAGTCCTAATCTAGTCCCCAAGCTATCTGTGTACTTTGGTTCAGATGTAGCAACAGAGAAAAGCCAGAGGCAACTACAGCCTTTACCTTAGCAGTGTTAACAGCAGCCCCATAGCCAGTAGAGATGCCACAACCCAGCAGGCACACTTTATCGAGAGGTGCTCCAGCATCTATCTTGGCTACTGAGATATCAGCTACCACAGTATACTCGGAGAAGGTGCTAGTCCCCATGAAGTGGTAAATCTGCTTTCCTTTGCAGGTGAATCTGCTGGTACCATCAGGCATGAGTCCTTTCCCTTGAGTAATTCTTAAGGCAAAGACAGGAAAGTACAGTCATAAGCAGTAAATATTCTCACCAGACAGTACCCACTAAGTAGCACAGAGATGCTGTTGCATACTTCCACTGTTATTTTTAATCATTCCAGTAAACTCAGGAGTTCACAGAAATTAGACGCTAAACCCCTTAAATTTTATGCTGTTAATTCCTCCATGGAAGCACTGAAAGAAATGAAGTTTGTAAGCATGCTGACCTTGTTAGCTACCAATGCTAACTGCTTGTGCCACAGTACCACACCCCCATCTTCACTCCTTCACCACATTTCCCTTGAATAGCACCTGTAAACTATGTCACTGGGGTTTTTGTTTGGGTTTGGGAGACTTTTATCTCAGAATTTAGCTGGGAAGCAGGTGTAAAGGAAAAAAGAGCTTTCTGTATAATTCTGTACCACTTGACAGCTCTGGTGTTGACTCCCAAGAGCTAAATTCCCTGAAGTGCTTCCCTTAAGTATGGATTAAATACAGAGTATTTATGTTTTCAAAGCTGTGGATACAAGCTAGCAGTTTACACCTTCACACACATGAAAATAGAGAAACAGGTTTATTTAAGGGAAAAAAAGAAAAGAAATTTTAAGGAAGAATGTAAAGGAGTGCATAACTGACTCCCTAAAACACGTACTCTCCAAGCCATTAAATGATGCAACAAGAGATTTATTCAAGATAATGCCTGTCAATTACTTTTCATAACTAGAACAGGCATACACTGAACAAATACTATACTGTATGTGAAAATAAAAACCATACAGACCTTATCTTCTGGCATAGATTTGTTTTAGGATTCTTACAGAACTTGCACTCTCCACACTGGGGAATGTATAGAGGGATAACAGTGTCCCCTAAGAAAAAAAAAAAAATATCCCGTGGCTAGTTATCAAGTCAAGCAAAGCATTAGGTAAAAAACAAAGTTACTCAATTTTCATGGCTTTTATGTGAGCTCGTGTTCACTTAAAACCTTCTTTGTGTATTAAAAACTGTTTATGGTATAGAGTAGCATTGTTTATAGAGAGTGCTAGATAAAACACTTTTCTCACGTCTGAGCAGACAGCCCATCAGAGGTTCATCATTCCAGAACAAATAGCAATGTTAGTGTAAAACAAAACAACCCCAAATCAACAGCAAACAACACGACTAAACGTTTTTAAGCCCTTTAATTAAACCAAGAGGTAACAGCTATAATCTGAAAAAAATCCCTTTTGTAACTATATTGATCCAATTTCAAGTAACAAATTGGTACACTGGCTGTTTCAAGCATTAAACCAAGAGCACATTGAATTGATTAGTGTTGTATCTCACAGACAAGGAAAATCTACCCAGGCATACACCCCAGAATAAGACAATATATGAATTCTTGTAATGTATCATTTCAGCGGCCCAGTTTGACAGCTGACCTTGTATTAAAGTAACACTTTCAAAGCAGGCAGAAAACTTGGAAGATATTTTCTTACCCGGTTTTACTTTTGTTACTCCTTCACCAACACTCTCTACAATTCCTGCTCCTTCGTGACCCAATATCACAGGGAAACATCCTTCAGGATCAGCACCACTCAGAGTATAGGCATCAGTGTGACAGACAGCAGTGGCGACTATCTGTGAAGAAATACATAATCTGAGGCACCGTGGAGAACAGAATAGTAGCACAGACCTTATTATTTCCCTTTGGTTAGAAATTTAGAATAACTACCAGGACAAATTTGCCAATCCTGGCAGTGTTTGTGATATGGCCAACCTACTTTCGCTTCTGGCAAGTCACAAGAGTGCCAAGGCAAGGCACTTTTTCTTACTTTGAAAAATTAAAGTCATGATAGTACATCTTTTCTCATTCCCATCAACTAAATTCTGATGTTGAAACAGGTAGAAGATGATATCTGACTTCCTAGAGCTAGAAATCAGTACTCCAAGTCATCTCACAGTAGGCTGGCATCTCAGATTTGAAACAGCTAGACTCTCAAAGGTAAAATGATCAGAGAGACCACACAGAACTCAGTACTGCATAAACCCAGTTTAAGTCTCAAGCACCATGCAGAGACCCTTTCCACAGACATAAATTTCACCTTAATGTATACTTTTTGGCAGATATGGGCTACTGGAAAGTTCTGATCAAATCAGAAACTTCGGTATGGGGAATCCAAGAGACCAGTCACAGCTCAGCAGCCAGTAACTTATGGCCTGACTGAAGTAAAATCCAGCGTGTTACACAGCTGCAACAGGTCATAAGCTGCTGCCCTTCAAACAAGATCAAAGGTGTTCCTAGCTCAGATGGTTTGTGGGAGCTTAGCCTGTAACAACTGAAATTGATCCCCAAGACTAGCCATGATCTTTAGACCAGACTCTGAAGTGAGACCAGTAGAAATTAAAAGTGTTTTTCATAAACAGAACATCTAAATACCATAATTTTCTTCTTTGTAAAGCCAGCTGAGATACTAATGAACTAATGCTATCCATTCAACATTTCTTCTGTTGGTAAACAAACTGTTCAGCTTTAATACTTAGTCTCCCAAAATACAATGCATACAGCTAACAATTGATTTAATTACCTTGATACGAACTTCATGAGCTTTTGGTGGAGCAACCTCCACCTCCTCAAGAGAGAGAGGTTTACCTGCCTCCCAGGCAACAGCAGCCTTGCATTTAATAACCTAAAAGACAACAACAACAAAAAAAAAAAAAAAAAAAAGAGGACATCTGTTGTATGGTTCATTTAAAATAATTCTTGTTCAGCCAAGTGAGAAAATGAGAGAAACACTACTGGCTTTTGGAAATAATCCCAGATCTGAAAACCATAATTTCAACACAAAGGTTTAATTGCCCTACATTTGCTTTCAGGGAGATAAATAATAATGAGTAAGCCAAGATCTGAAATTTGGATGACATTCTCTTATTGAGAAAAAAGTATAATAAACCCAGGAGTGCTTAGGAGATACTTGAACACTGCAGTGAAATGAGCAATTGGAATGGAAAGACTGCATAATAAAAATGGTGGTTTAAAATAAAAGACTGGCATTCATTTGAGATGTGTTCCTCGAGCACAGAGTGTTCGAAGGTAAAAAAAATTGAGAAAGCAAACTGGAGGTCACATAACAGTCTGAGACCCAAATCAAGAGTTAATTTCTTGCTCCTTATCGGGATGGCTTCTGAGTACGATTTTGGCAAGGAGATGCGCGTGCATACAGCTGACATGCAAAGCCCTCCAGTGATGCATAGGGATCAGAGACATTTTGCTATACAGTTATTGTCAGCCAGTTATTGTGCACCAACACCTCTGCAGAGCCTGCGTGGGTTACTGTTAGCAAGTCTTCATTCACTGCTCTCAGCACCATGACAAATCCTGCTCTGCGACCACCCCTATACATCCCAGGAAGCTTTTCAAGCCAAACGGTGCAGAGCCTGGATGAAAGAGCAGGATTTGTGGATCTGTAAACCCAATCCTATCAACAGGTATGTACACGCAACTGACTGAGGAAATCAGCAGGCGCTACAGCTACACAATCAGAGCAGCTTCAGGCGCCGCAAGGGTAAGCATGTGGAGTACCCTTAGATGTCAGTTTGTATTACAAAGCATGACTCCAGGTCTGTCCTTCAGGATAAAATGGGCAGGGTATCAAATAATCTGAATTTTGCTTTCTGACAGACACATTTTTCAGCAAACGTGATATGCAATAGCCTCCTGCAGGACACACAGATGAGTTGTGAAATCAAATCAAGACCTTATCTACATAAAACCCGACAAGGAATGCTGTCAAAGACTTGACTGCTTTGGAACAGATCCCTTTGCAATCTACTCCAGAATAACATCTGTCTATTTTGGAGTAATTCAGTTATACCGAAAGACTTGCATTGATTTTATTCCATGCAAACAAGGTCTAAGCCATTGCGGCGACAGTTGGAAATATGAAGCATTTCATAGCATGCACTACAAACCGATATAAGAAAATGACATTTTGTGCACTCAAACTATCTGTGGTGTTCCTGTGGCACCACTGAAAGGGGACTAATGCAAATTCCCAAGACCAGACACACAGTCATCCAGCCTTTTTGAAATTTCACTGCCTGGAAGCAATAACAGTGCCAAGACCACTGGTTGAGCTTGCTAGGTCTGATTCATCACCTGCACGTCTAGGAGAAAATAATGGGCAGTTTGTGACTTTCTGTAATATTTTTGTTGTACAATAAACAGTATTGACTTTGCCAGAACCAGTTAACACCCTTGCTATACCTGTAATAGCAGAACTGCAAATATTCACCTTGGCTTAAACTTGCTAAAATAAATACTGCCAACCCTAAAAGGCCTGAAGCTTTGTAACACAAAACAGGTACCCATTCCTACAGCCGGCAGGGGCCTAGGTTGGACAGAAACACCCTTCACCTAGAACTGTGAATTCCCCTTGCCCTACTTTTTATTACCAGGGTAAATATTATAAAAATGCACTGGATGTGGCATAGTAACTAACTGTGGAGTCACACTACGGGCATTCTGTCATAATCTCTAAGTGTACCAAAGATTTTGCCAGAAAATCTAAATTCCAGGCACGAAGTGCAAGAGGAGCCATCATTCAGTAAATCATTTACTGGTTTTCAACCCATCCCTTGTCCTCTCCTCGTGAAGTCACTTGCTCTCACACAAAAGACTGTGCATTCCTAAAATCTGAATTTCCACAAGTTTAGTTAAGCACACCATTAAGAAAAGCCTCCTTATGGGATAAAGTCTGATCTTCCTAAAACTAACGTTATACATCTGGAAGCGTATTTTGAAATGGTAACTTCCAATTCAGAAACTTTTTAAGCAGCTCGCTTTTGAAACTGCAGTCAGCTCATACAGCCATAAAAGCCCCTGGACTATTCAGAGTGGGTATCAGAAAAGCCCCATCTTCTGGCCTTTCGATATTCAAAGCTTTACGCTGCTGCTTTGCTGAAAACCTTGAAGCCAACAACTGGGAAAAAAAACCCCAACTTTCACCAGTTCTTCATTTTCTCTATTAATATATTAGCACAGGAACACAGCTGTTGAGTTGCCTGTAGCTACCCGCACGGTCAGGTACCTCACCCAAAACAAAATGGAGCTCTCAGCAGTGACAGAACCTGCCCTACCCGCTCCAAAACCGCTGCTGGCCCCGACCCGCCTCCAGCGTCTGGACAAGCGAGACCACCCAGCCCGCTCAGAGCCAGGGCACTGATAAGCCACATAGAAATTAAAGCCGTATTAAGTAGGTTTGGACTATTGTGGTGTTCTGAAAGCAATGCAGTAAACTTGGCGGGCAATGGTTTTGAGAGCCAGCAGGCTCCAGCTGTATTGAAAACGGGCCGGCACCGCTGCTGGAGAGCGGCTTCGAGGATCGCTCTCGCTGCAAAGCGGCAATCTTTCTAAGCACGCAGCCGTTCGTTCTTCTCCCACTCGACGCTCGCAGGAAGAAAACACACAGGGTGAACTCTGCTTACCCGTTTCCCCCAGCCCACCCACCTCAGCTGACGGTACGGGCAACCCAGCGTGGACCGTGGAGCCAGCACCTTCCTGGCCCCCCGCGCAAAGCGAGCCGGTTTCCCCTTCCTCCAAGCTCGGTAAGTCACACGGGCCCAAAGCCCTGAGGAAACCACGCCAGCTCAAGCTCTTCTGCTTGTGCTCCCATCACCGCGACTAACCAACGCTCTAAGCACTGGAGCGGAACCCCCGGGTTCGGAAAGCGTGCACGGGGGGCGATTATAAGGCAGGGCGGGCAGCAGCGCACGTACTTTCGTCCCCAAACCCGCAAATACCGACGGCGGGAGCCTCCCACGCGAAAATAACGGCACCGCTCGCCGCCCCATTACCTTACACGCCTAGGGCAGGCGCAAGGAGACGCCAGGCCGACCCCCGCGCCCCGACTTTCGCTAGCGGCGGCGCCGCCGCCGCTGCTCGCTCGCACCGCCACGTCCGGGCGGCAGACGAGCCAAACGGCCGAGGGCCCCGCAACCCCTGCCTCCGGGAAGCCTC
>JAOBAS010000007.1:35028109-35040019 GCA_025311575.1 Elanoides forficatus | reverse complement strand
CATGGATGACGGTTGGACTCGATGATCTTGTAGGTCCTTTCCAACCTAAATGATTCTATGATTCTATGATTCTATAATTGATTACTATTTTTGAGATTTGTCACTAGTATAAAATTAAGGCTGTGCAGACGCACATGCAGTATTAGGGAAATATATTGTTTATTGAGAGGAACTTCTTGTAGTGTTTTCTTGGTGGGGAAGTGCTAGAACTCAATTCAAACATTTAATGAGTTGTTTTGGTGTTATCTCATTACCTGCAGTTTTATTGTTTTATGCCTAAAAAGTAGTTAAGAGAATTATAGGTAACTTTTATAGCAGGGCAAAGTGAGTTCTATGTGCAGAAGTTACTGTAAATTGGCAGACAAGATGGAATGTTTTAACCTTTGATAATTCATTTGTGCGTTCATCATGTAATTGCTGATCATGCTGAGGGGTTTCCAGAAGTTCAAAGGGCTATGGACTGGGATAAGGGTTGCTCAAAAGAGGTCAAAAGGCATTATTGTGCTATGGGTCCAATGTTCAGCACCAAAAGCAGGGTCTGTTTAGCAGAACGACCTGCTCACAGTGGCGATCCTGTTCTCTGGGGAAGATTTTGCACAGTTGTGCTGTTACACTCTGTGGGACTTGGTGCTGGAAATATATTAAAAGTACAACAGCATTTGCAAAAATGAAACCACACCCATGTATGCATATGTAAATGTTACATGATAGTAAGAAAGTTATCTACTGCTTTATATAATAGGCTTCAAATAATATAGTGCTAGCTACTGTACTTTATTACCATTCAATGCTAACCATTCCATATTTGTGTGAGCTGCACTTTAAAAAATACATATTAATTCTTAATATATATTTATCAAATATTAAATAGTAAATCAATTTATTAAATAATGGACCAGCCAAAAATAAGGCTTAAGTTCAAGTGACAGTCTTCAAAAATTTGAGATCAATCCTTAGAAAAGAAGGACAGTTCGATTGCTACAACAAAGAAAATCAACGACATAAAAGTTTGTTTTAAACTTAAGAAAAAAGCCCAACCCACAAATACAAAACATTGGTATATGGAACTTGGATATGTATAGTATTCACTTATTGTCTTTAGATGTTCCTGTTCCATTAGAGCTTGAAGCAATCCTGTTGCTGCGGGCTGTTCAGCTTAGCAGCATTGCTCTCCTTTGGCAGGCTGTGAAAGTGATAGTTTAACCGGTTGGCTCAGTAGCTGTTTTGTATCCCCATAGAAACTGTCCTCATGCTGAAGAGAAATTTGGGGAAGTTTTCTTCCCTTGCTCTTCACTAAATTGTCCTTGACCCAGATAAAGTCACACTAAAGGACAGTAAGACAAAAACATTTGTGAAGACAAATGTTTCAAACATCCTTCAACAGAGACCTCTGTGACCTGTTGAATGATTCTCCCACCCAATGCTTCTTGTGTCCAATCCTACATATTTTCTATTATATAAGCTGAAAATCTTATTACTGTATCCTGTCAGTTTATGATGGTAATATAGTTCAGCAATTAAGCTTTTCCAGCAAGGTAGAAGTTTGCTCGAAGTTACTGCAGTCAGCTGGAGTGTAGACGTACAAAGCCCTAGGTTCTGTAGGCTAACTCCTCTTGAAACTCTCTTCCTGTTGCCTAAATGCCCAGACACATACTTCAGTTTGAAAGTGGAATACAGACTTCAGTGTGCTTTCCTCATAAAGACTCAGCACCAGGTACCTAAAGCTGTGGAAGTACACAGCCTCGTTGACTGCATGTTAATTTTCCTTTTTAGATACGAATTAGCGGTAGGAATGAGGTTCTCTTGGAGCATTCAAAGATGTGTCTTTTTTTTCTTTTTTCTTTTTAAATGCATCCAAGATGATAGACTCATAAGATAGGACAACAAAATATTCAGCTTCTATGATTAAAATATGCCTCATGAACAGTGTTTTCTTGATAACATACCTCTTTCCTGCAATCATAAGGTCAAAAGCATCATTGATTTTTGTCAAATGGCAATGTATGTGACACCAAGGCATGCAAATAAAATTTCATTGCCATATAGTTAAACACCAGCTTTGGTACACTCTCTACACCCTTCCAACCTGCAACAAAACCCATGAAACCAAGTTCTGTTAACAGTGAACAAACTGAATTTAATTAATCAGGTTACAAGAAAAAACAATTTGACCCAAGATTAGACACCTGCCTGATTTTTTGCCTGATTCCCTACTTTAGTTTTCAAGCCAGTGGTCACACTTTCTTTCCTGATGCTTTTCTTGCCTTATGAGCCACGTAAATATTTCACAAAAGCTATTAAATCCGATTGATGAATGTTTCATGAGTACAGGAAATTCATTGAATATACAACATCTCTCAAGTGCCAAATTGATGCTGAGTATTCTGTATCTGTCCAGGTTACATACAGCCACCACACTGAGCACTAGTATACTGACACAGTAATATTAATAACCTGAATACTCTGAATATTGTATAAAACATGCCCCAACAAGCCACTGGTTTTGAGAGATACCTGCTGAACAGAAGAAAAGCTCCAGACCTATTACTAATTAAATGGCAGATTTACGCTAGTGGTAGTTTTTGGTTGTCTTTGCTATGAGTTTTGGTTAAAAAGTAGTGTTTGGTCAGGATACCTTCATTGCTGTGTTAGCAGTCAAGTGTTACTCCACAAATTGCTGATTTGTAAGGGGTCAACTAAATCACAAAGCTTTGCATATTTTTTATTTTAAGTATCACGTGGTTTGGTTTTTGCTTGATGAGATGACAACCCAAATTACTTCAGTAATATCCTGGAAAGAGGATATTTAATACATTAAATGCTGTTACACATCCAGTTACACTCTGAAAATGAAAAATTTCTTTGTTGTATTCAGGTGTGTGACTCCTAATAAACTGCAAGTCTGAACGCTTTATCGCATCTTTTTATATCCAGTGTTTTGAGAAACTGGGAGGCAAATGGGAGACCCCCATAATGACCTTGTTCTGATAATCACTTCTAGAAATTTCAAGCATCTACTAAATATACTAACTGCTGAAACACTGTCGTGAAGGAATCTACATTTTAAATAGAATACATATCCTTTTTTGCGTCTACTTTTTATTTTGTATCTTTCTGAATTGTTTTTCTGTGTTTCTTTCTCCTGGATACCAAAGATTATTTAGAATTAGATTTAGATTCTTGAAGCATGTGTCATTTTGTTACTCTTATTTTCTAGTATGAGATTTGCAGATTTTCTGAGTTGTAAGTTTAGTTTCTGAGCTTCCTGGGAGAAAAAAAAATCACTTTTGGAATTAATTATAGTAAGATCTTAAAGTAATTTAAAATGAAGGCTAGTTACAGTGCATCCCTCTACATCTTGCTGACAGAATATTTAAATAAACAACATATTTGGTAATGATCTATGTGGAATGTGCAGTCTAGTATCCATAAGTCACTGGGTATTATATACCATCTTGGGTCCCTTTACATATGCTCCTTTACCAGGAACAGCCCTAATAATATCCTCAAAGGTTATTTCCACGAAAATGTAATGGATTCTAAGTTTTGAATGTTTGTGAACTGCAAGAACAAGCTTACCCAATTAATGAACGTGCATGCTTATACTTAATAAATCTAAGGGAAGAAACCCCGAAACAATCAGTGATGCAAAGGCAATCCCTTACCACCTCCCACCAGGAGACTGATGCCCAGCTGGTCTCTGAGCAACAGTTACCTTGGAAAGCCTACCTCCCAGTTTTATTGCTGAGCATGACATTATATGGCACAGAGTATTCCTCAGGTCAATCTAGGTCAGCTGTCCTGGCAGTACTCCCTTCCAACCATTTGCCCACCCCAGCCTGCTTGCTGCAGGGAGCAGAGTGAGAAACAGAGAAGCCTTGTCACTGTGCAAGCACTGCTCAGCAATCGCTAAAACATTGGCGTCGTACCAACGCTGTTTTGGTCACAGCTGTAAAACACAGCATGATATGGGCTGCGATGAAGAAAGTTAATTCCATCCCAGCCAGACCCAGTACAGCTCTGTAGGGCAGGGCATACGTTTCTGTTCTGTATTCAGAGTGCCTGGCATGATGTGCTTTTGGTCTTGGACAAGGACTGGCGGTTCCTATGTAGGACTACTGAGTGACATTGCATTGGTAGAGAAATGCTTTGTCAGTGTCAGTGGAAGAACCTGTGGAACTGGGGCAGTTCGGGCAAAAGGGCAAACCTGGGAACTGTCAGATCAAAACTGGAATAGGGTATACTGAAGTTAGGTGGTTGCTCTTCCAGCTCATTAGGGAGTAAAGGGGTTTTCTGGATGTTGCTTTTGAATGCAAGCATCTAAACTCCTTGTATGTCCTGTTTTGGAGTGACCTTAAGTCAGTGATGGTTTGTGGCACTACTGTACAAAACAAAACATTTAGTCTAAGCCCCTCAAAAATGCAAAAGCAATGACAATACACCAACCAAATTTCTGAAAATTGCTACTGCAAGCATTAGTATAACACTCTAACATGAGGAAGTTCTATTGTGTTGTTGATAAATTATTATGGTTGTTATTATTATTGTTATTAATTCCTTCAGAACAGAGAAAAGGCTATTTTTGCTGCAAGTTAGGTGCCAGTTACAGTTTTCTCCATCTGAACTGAGTTTTTCAATAAGATTTCACCTGAGAAATTCAGACCATGCCATTGTAACCTGGCTTTCTTTTATCGCAGTTTTTTAAAAATAATCTAGGGTTTTATAAAAATCTCCATGATTTCTTTAAGAATTACTGTTTGGGACATAAATACCCTGGAAGCCTTCAAGAAACTTACTTAAGTCCACATAAAAGCTTTAGCACTGGTTTAGTAAATAAACACAGATGTAACATAATAGGAACATAAATTTTGCATGTGAAAGCCAAAACACATTATCATGTGCTTATCACCATCTATAAATGGATAAAGTACATCAATATAAGCCTCAGTGCTTAGTCGCTAAAAGGGATGAATTCTTGCTCAAAGCAAGAAGAGGAACTACAGAGATTTGAATAGCAAAATACTGGCTGACAAGAGATGCTGTTAATACTACTCTGGTGATAAAAAAGATAAGAGGATAAAAATTATATGCATTTCTATTGAAACACATGTGTTTACTAAAACAGACATTCTGATGTACAACAGAAGACTTTCTCTGTCTTGCATTAGCATGCAAAGCCCAAAGGATGTGAAGAAAGCCAAAACAAAAATAAGTACCTTCCTAATTCTTACCAAAATTAAAACAAAGACCCTTCCTGCATTTATTAAACCCCATAGAGCAGAAAATCTCTCAGCAGTTTTATTACAAAGGATGTTTTCAAGAGATAACCAGCTTTTACTGCAAATGTTTAATTAAGTTCAAAGCAAATTTGTGCTGTGTTTGTTCTGAAATATGGCTTCCATCTCAGTTTGTGCAAAGTTTGGGTAATATGACTTGGGTAATATTATCGGATTAGTACTGGCATAAAGCTACTAGTAATGTTGTTACTGACATGTCTTTGAAATATTGACCCTTTCACTGAGAAAAAGAAATATTGCCTCTAAGAAAAACAAAAATGAAGGTAACTGAGTATTTCTAAGGTACAGGCCAAAATATGAAATTGAGAATTCTGAAAAAAAAAAAAAAAAAAAAAATTATTAGCCCAGGTCCTAATACTCATGAGGAATTATATAAGGAAAGTAGGGGGGTTTGCACCTGCAAGTATCAAATGCATGTAATTTCCCACTGAAATTGGTGACCATTTTTATATGTCATACAACTCGTGTATGAAGATAAAAGCATCCTTACATTTCTGCCATGTTTTATCTGTGCTGTAAGACCATGTTGTACCATCACATGATATTGCTTTCCTTAAAGTCTTTCTTTTTTCCCAGCATATGGTGATAATTGATCAGAATATGTGCCAATCTGATCAGGAATTTAATTGATACTGCCTCATCTTGTTCTGTAAACTATGTGATCCAGACTAGGACTATAATTGACTTCTTACTGTGTGTAACAATCCGTAGTAAGTATCTAAACCAAGCAGTCTTAAGTGTTGCAGCAGAAAATCCAATTCAAGTAAAAACATTACCAGGATTTCAGCTGTTACAATTTGACTTGTTTGCTGCAGGTCAAAATCTAGATCAATGGCTTAGACATCAATCATTTAACAAGTGTATTTTTAAATACAAATTTTGGTGAGAGTATCTTAGTATAGCTAAGTAAGTCAGCGAGTAATTGCTCTTAACGCTTTTCTTTTTAATTCTGTTCCTTATGGAGTGTTGCTTGTATGGCAAGGTGCCAGGGTACTCTCAGAGCAACTGCCACCTCTGGAGAAAGCCATTTGCATTCAAGTGTTCATGCAAAGGGCTTATTCACAGATATAAAACTTAAGTGGTTGTTGACAGAAGAGTTGCTTCTGCTTCTGCTGATTATCTAGATGATTGCTAGGCTTCTCTTTACTTTAGGCTTTGTAAAACTTTAATCACACAGCAAATACAGAAGGAAGGAAAGGAAATTAGGAGAAATAAGTATGTGCTTAGTCTATTTCCACTCAGAACTCACAGGAACCAGCAAAGACCTTCACATATGCTTTAGAGATGTATCATCCTGCACAGTTCATTAGGCAGGATAGGGTCAATGGAGCAGTGCCTGGAACAGCAGCAGATCTCTATGAGGGTGTTGTGCATGAAATGATGTGCCTGAGGGGCTTCTTATATGAAATGTTCTAATTGACTGTAAGATGCAATTGCAATAAATCTGAGTCTATTACTTTGCTGCTGTAGGAACTGTATCATGTAGCCCTTATCAGAAACCTGTCATGTTCTGTGTTAAAAATATGGGGGGTTACTGCCATTAAGATTATTTACAATAGTTTGATCTGATTAGTCTTCTTTTAATTTCTAGTCTACTTTCCCCCACTTGTTCCTGTGCAAGCAATGCCAGTTACTGCAAAAAGTTTTCCCCATTTTTAGTATTTATACCCTTAATTTATTTTTGGAAGGTAGTCATATCCTTTTAACCTCCCTTTTGTTAGTCTGAGTAAGCCACATGCTTATAGTTTCTTTTAGCATTGTGGCTTTCTTTTCTTTGGCACTGCTAGTAGTATACTTTTGCATCTCTTCCAGTTTGAACTCATTGTCCTTGAACATAGTTATACAGAAGTTCTTTACTTGTTGTTCATGATGGTAATTTAGTCTCAAATAACTGCAAACTTAAGCTAACACGTCTGTGCAAGAGATAAATTATTGAAACATTTCTGTTGCTTGGCTGCTTTATATAATAACTAACCTGTTCCTAGTGAGCTGCTTTGTGTAATTTCTGTAGTCTGTGTATTTATCGTATTAGCTGTAACTGGTTAATTTCTACAATACGCACCTTCACACCTCACTAAAATCGTGGAAGAAGAGGTTTTGATACCAATGACTATGGACCACAGTCTGATCTTACACCAGGCTAATAGTATGGCTAAGGCTAGAATTTAGCATTATAGGAAAAGAATAATGCTTCAGTAAAACATTGTGGTTCACAGTTTTTCCCAACTAATTGAAAAATATACTTGCAGTGTGAGTTTCTATTTATTTCCCTTGTATTAACCTCAAATACTGGATGCCAAAGTCTCTAAACAAAAACTAAAGGGAAATTTCTATTTCTTAGGTTTGAAAAGACATGCTGTCCTTTGTCTCATTGGGTTCAACAAAAGGAAGTGCAAAGTCCTGCACCTGGGGAGGAAGAATGCTACGCACCAGTACACGCTGAAGGCCACCCAGCTGGAAAGCGTTTTTGTAGAAAAAGACCTGGGGGTGCTGGTGGACATCAAGTCAAACATGAGCCAGCAGTGTGCCCTTATGGCAAAGAAGGCCAATGGTGTCCTGGGCTACATTAGACAAAGTATGGCCAGCAGGCCAAGGGAGGTGATCCTTCCCCTCTGCTCAGCACTGCTGAGGCCACACCTGGAGTGCTGGGTCCAGTTCTGGGCTCCCCAGTACAAGAGGGACATGGAGAGAGGGTGCAAAGAGGACAGAGCCAGGCTTTTCTCAGTGGTGCCCAATGATGGGACCAGAGGCAGTGGTCACAAACTTAAACACAGGAGGGTCCATCTGAACATGATGTGGTTAAAGCCATATCTGCAGTCCTGTCAGGAGCTACAACACAAGCCATCCATGCACAGTATAGGTAACTTTGATATAATTTGCTTCAGTTTCCATATTAATGTTGTTGTTAGTGCTGCCTGGTAATGGTGCGGGGTAAAGAAGGGATTTTTTTCTGCCTCTGGGAGGTGTTTTTCTTCCAGTTTGCTTGGAACATGAAACCTGTGCTTCCAGCCAGGCTTGCCAAGTTGTGTATTTCATAATAGTCATGGTAAAGATATTCTGCTGCATGTTCTACAGGGGTAAAATGTGTTATATACAAATAAAATGTAAATTATGCTACTGAGAGCTGTACTCATTGAGGTGGGCAGTTCCAAGGATTTCCAATGTAAAATAGATGAGGTGGCTGTTTCTGTGGTACTGTTCTATAAATGATTTCTGTGAAACGGAGATTCTGTGTACACCTGTAATTATTGACTTCTTGCTTATGACTTGGATGCCCCAAGCAGGCTTTTCTTCTCCTGTAGGAGACCTTGAAATGAATTTATGAGAACTCGGAGCTTTCAAAAACAGAGATGCTCCAGGCAGAGTTTTGAGGACACCTTGACTCTGACATTGTGAGCAGTCCCTGGCTCTAAAGGCAGAGCAGGAGGAATGGGGGATAGAGGTGGTAGAAGTTTGTATTAAGAAAGAAAAGACAAGCTCAGGCAGTGGTGCTAACTGTGAGGCATGGGAGGGGTGTCAACACCAAAATGGTTGGAGGGTAACTCCATTAAGTTTTCTCAACCAGATACTGCTTCTGACATGTGATTTTAGTGTGGAAGGGTGTTTTCTACACATGCATATGGATATAAACAACTTGCATTCAGGCTGTGTGCACAGTATACTCATAGCCAGGCATGTTTCCAAATCTGACAATGAAGTAACTAAATTGTTCCAGCCAATGTTTGCATCACCGTATATGATGGTGCAAAATCAAGACATGCTTTCCGCAAACTTAAAGATAGATATACACAATATATATGTACTAGACATGCATATATATGAAAATATATCCATGCTGCAACTTCACCAAAGTCCCTACTGGCTGCTCAGTCAACATAGTTACAGTAAATCGTTGTGGCTGAGCAACAGATTGCCTGAGAAGAGACTGACAATTTGCAGTGTTACTGTAGAACAGGCACCCAATGTGATGGGTGTTGTCTGCAATGCAGGTTTTTTTTTTTCCCGGTCTCACCCATAACTGCAGGCTCCTGACGGTCCCCCATGGGACCCATGGCAGAAGTCCTTCTGGAGAAATACTGTTTGAATGCTCCACTGTCCAATCTATATTGAATCTTTTGCCACTTATCACTAAGCCAGTGAACTGGAAATTAAACACTGGAGAGAGGCTCACTGGATTTAAAAAGTACTGAGTGAGATACAATGGCCAAGTTTTCTCCAGCTGCTGAAGTTGATGCTGCTTCAGCGACATCTGGGTGTTTTTTTGCAGACGGACTTTGGGGTTGCAGCAAAGTATAAGTTTATGCTAGAAAATGTCATTGATCTTATATTTCCAGACAGTATTTTAGTGGAGCTATTAAAAAAAATAAATTCAAGTATATTCCACAAGGGGATATAATATGGAACAATCTTTCCGGTTAGGGTGTAAATAGAATAGTGGAAAAAGTATTTCTTCTTTTGTATTTTACTAGGCAAATTTGAGAAATTAAGTCCACAGTATATTGGCTAAAACAAAAAAATAGATCAACATCCTAATATGAAATGTATTTCATGTTTTCCTCTCCCTAAAGCTGTTGGGCACAATCCATAGCAGAGTCAGCTCTACTATGTGACTTTCATGTTGAAGTAGAGTACACTCATTAAATGTGCAGATAGGAGGAAGGTTACAAGCACACTGAAAGAGAGTATTAGAAAATGATCCTGACAGTCTGGGGGAATGCTTTTAAAGAACTGGGATGCAACTGAGTGTAGCGATCAGCATAGATGGCAAGCGACAAGTCAAAAAGCAGTTCTGCAGAAAAAAAAAGCCTGCAAAGAATAGTGAATGACAAAGTGAACGTGAGTTAGCGATATCCTGCTGTTTGGGAGCAGAGGAAAGGCAAACATCATAGTGGCTGTGGAAACAGGAATATCGTTGACAAGATGGGAAGTAATGCTTCACGGTGGGAAGGGCGAGGGTAGACATAGTAACAGTCTTCAGGAACGTAAAAAGTAGCTATAAGGTTGAGCAGGAGATTTAGTCTCTCTGAGGAGATTAACTTCGACAGTATGATACAGTTTGAAATGATAATAGAATAGATCATCCTTGGAGGCTTTTGAGCACAAGTTATCCCTTAGGAATGATACAGAGAGTTGATCCTGCACTGGGAAAAAAGCTAATCTACCTGGTCTCTCAAGAACCATCCGAGCTCTGTTTTCAGATGAGTTCATTACTTAAATAGTCTTGGTTTGTTATTTTATGGACAGCAGATTGTGGTTTTTAAGTAACTTGTAGGATGTTAAAAACCCACACATTTGATCAGCATCGTAAGAGATTTACTTGCTTACCATTTTGTTGATATGAATGATATTGCTAGAAGTGCATATCACCATCAGTTTCTCTAAAGTGGTGGTGTAAATAACAACAATCTTATGATGTATTGGATTTTTATGGGAAGTAGGTTGTATTTAAAATACTGATATCCCCTGCTGGAGTATTTGGCGTGGCTATTGTAATATTTGTATAAGTCAAAGCTCAGAGTATTCAACTTAAAATATATGCCGAAGGATTATTCAGATAATAAACTACATTTACATAGTGCTAGTTTACATGGTTCTAGATGCAAAGATTGATTGACATTTGTGTTTGTGTTAATTCTACAATGTGAAAGACCTGGAAGTAGGACACTTGATGAGAAATGGTGTGTGATTGTCATCTCTCAAGTATAAGAAAACAGTACAGAGTCATAAATACTCAAACAGAAAATGAAAATATTTAAAGTGATAGTCTGTTCAGAGCTGGGTGCTATCTACATTCATCTCTAACACTATGTAAGCATCAGTAGAGAACAATGTTTGATACTCCGATGCTCCATGTACATGTTATGGAGCAAACCCATTTGTTTCCTTTTCATTTTTGCAATCTCATGTATGGGCTCATTGCCCATATAAACTGTTTGCTGGGACAGAGTAGTAAATATTTTTCTGGGTTAAAATATATCTTGCATAAATCTACTGGTGTTTTATTGATGGTAGTTTTAGACTACTGAGTCTGCATTTATATTCTAGAAGAGATGATCTTTTTGTTATTTCAAAGAAACTGAGCAGTGGAATTGATTAAAATAGAATTGTAACTGAAACAGATAAGCTAAATAATGCAAACCACTTCAAAGAGCAATGTGTCCTTCCCATTGCTACTCTGGAAAGAAATGCCACACATTCAAATATTGAGCTACTCTGGAAAGAAATGCCACACATTCAAATATTGAATGCACGTGGTTGTTATGTGTAAAATGGCAACCAGCTAGAACTGGCTGATGAGAAGCTCAACGTGACCCAGCAATGTGCATTTGTAGCCCAGAAAGCCAACCGTATCCTGGGCTGTATTGAAAGAAGCATGATCAAGGGAGGTGATTCTGCTCCTCTACTCCACTTTCATGAGACTCCACCTGGAGTACTGTGTTCAGCTCTGGGGTCCCCAACATAAGAAGGACATGGACCTGTTGGATCAAGTCCAGAGGAGGGCTGTGAAGATGATCAGGGGACTGGAGCAGCCTTCTTATGAAGACAGGCTGAGAGAGTTGGGGTTGTTCAGCCTGGAGAAGAGAAGGCTCTGGGGAGACCTTATAGCAGCCTT
>JAOBAS010000007.1:35001409-35013876 GCA_025311575.1 Elanoides forficatus | reverse complement strand
TTTCCAATTTCAACACCCTGTGTAAACAGAATCTGAGCTGAACTCTCACAATATTTGAGGAAAGCACGAGAGCTAAATTCTGAGTTTGCAATGTATATATACACCAAGTACTTTCCTTTTCAAAAAGCTCTGAAGTTCAAGGTAAACTACCCAGTGACTTTAGGACTAATTGCACTGGGACTCTGCTCCCTAACTCACAAGAGGAATGCTGAGTTGCTCTTCTAGTAAACATAGGCTATTTCTGTGTTCCTGCTCCTCATCCTAAAACATTTCTTGGAATGTGGTGTAGCTAACCCCTGGCACTCTACAGCTTGGCCTTCTCAGGCTCCCTTGGTTGTATGCTCTTTTCCAGTGGGCAGGGACTTCCTCATTTGTGTGGTCTTTTCTCCCTCTGCCACCCAGACTCTTTGCTCAAACTAGAACCTGAAAGTTCCTCTGCAAGGAAAGACAGGGCCCACTGCATTTCAAAAGCTAAAGCTTTACTGGCTTTATTACGACAGCTGCAACCCGTGGACACACACTGGCTGAGATTGAGGGGCACAGCAGATTGCCTTCCCTATTCTCTGCCATGAAATCATACTCTGTGTTACTGTACAGCTCCTTTAGGTTATTTATATAGAGCCTTTACAATTAAACAACATTTACCTCTTCCCGGTCCTTAGCAAATCAAATCCTTCATTGATTTTAGTGAAAGGAAGTGTGTGGGTTATTAATGGTTCCAGAACAAATTTTTTCTTCATGTAGTCAGCAACCAGTTTAGGGACTGAATCTTTACTCTTCCAGCCTGAAAAAAACCCACAGACAATGGATAATGAAACATTCAATGCTTGTGAAAATAGATAAAACCCATGGCAGCTTAAATTTTTAGATAAACTGTCTATGGCAGAATAGCATGGTGAAATGTTGTAGCAAGTCTTCACCTTTGTTAACACAGAGTGACAGCGGGAAATATGGGATGAAGTGCAGCTATTGGTAGAAGACCAGGAAAAATTTGAATCTTTACAGAATCCAAACTTCCCCCACATTAAATACTGTTGCAGCTTGTCTATTGATACATTGTCCACTAAATCACACATCACACAAAAGCCAGAGTGCTGACATCCATGTTGGTGACTGGCAACTTGATTGCCTGGTGAAAACTGGGGGGGTGGGGAGCGGATGTGTCTCTTTTTTCTCTTACAAGCAGTACTAGATAAAGCAGTCTCAAATAGCAGGATGCCCTTCCAGAGGAACCTAATTTGTCTCTGCTATTTTATTCAGGCGTCTATTGAATACATCAGAGGAACTGGTTGCCAGAGGGAAAACCTGTTGTTGGAATCAAGTTTTCTGTGGCCTTCAACTTTGTGTTGAGCAAGCTAGGGCTTGCTGAGTGTGGGGCTGCTGGGAGAGCTCAGAAAAGAGAAAGAACTGGAAGGTACTGATGGCAGCTGGCAAGGGCTGAGCTGGGGTCTGACCTATGCGGAAATCAGGTGGGTCTGACCCCTGACTCCCCATCTCTCCTGCTCTCTCTTTTTCCTTCCCTCTCTTTCTAGCTTTCTATCCCTCTCATTCTCCTGCTCTTTTTATCCCCCTCCCTCTCTCCTCTCTCCCCCCTTACCTTTTCCTCATTTTCTCTTTTTCTCCCTTTGTCCTTTTCTCTTATCCTTCTCCTTTTCTTTCTCCTTATCTCTTTTTCTCTTCTCTATTTTTATCTCTTCTCCTCCCTCCCCTCCCCCTCCTTTTCTTTCTCTTCTACCTCTCTCTCTTTCTCTCTCCCTTTTTTCTCATTTTTCCTCTTATTTTTCTCCTCTTTTTCTCTATTTTTTCTTTTTATCTCTTCCTTTCTCTTCCTCTGCCTCTTCTTCTCTCCCCCTTCTTCCCCCTTCCCTCCCTCTTTTTCTCTCTCCTTCTCTTGCCATTAACTAACAGTTCCCATAATTAATTCCCTTTGTGCTTCTTTATCAGCAAAATAGCTATCAATATTACTTCCAATAGGACAAACTAAGCAATGAATTTAGATATATCCTATTTCATTCAAGATGATTTACAAGTTTCCCATGCCAGTTAAATCACCCCTTTCCAAGCCCTTACCTCCAAAGATGGACCCTTTCCAGGTGCGACCAGTGAAGAGGAGCATGGGGTCAAAAGTGATCTTTTGTGCTGCAGGGGGCACCCCCACAATCACACTGACTCCGTAGTTGTATTGGCAACAGGCCAAGGCTGCAGTCTGCATTTGAAACAGAGGGACATCCCAGAGTCATGCAAGATTTGCTGCTGGGGCACAGAAGTTTGAATTCCTTCTCCTCCTCTCAGGGCTCAGCTTAGAATTCATTTTTTGTAACTGAAACCACATCAGACAACTTCCATTGTATCAGCTCACACCATTGTATCTGCTCTCATGGGTTAGGTATGTCCTAGCTTTGTTCTCCTTCCCCATTTTGTCTTAGTCATTAGTGATAAGCCACTGTTGGAAAGCAGATAGTGGGCTATGTGAAATTTAGCCACCCTGGTTAGGCCAGAGCACTACGCTGAAGTTTCCTTTCCTAAGCTTTTGAATGTGCTTCTGTCCCTGCATCTCAGTGGCAGATAGCTGGACTTAACAGGTTTGAAGTTAGCTTGACACTTTGCCAGTGGCTCTCAGCTCCTCACCTTTGGTGCTTAGTGGGTTAGCGAAGAGAGAGCTAACAAGATAATGCCTCATTTGACCACATCTTTTGGTTGCATACCATGGTTTCGGTACAGCCGATGACCTCAAAGGAGTAGTCCACACCACAGCCGGTCATTTCGATCAACACTTCATGAACAGGCTTCTTGAAATCTTTAGGATTGACACAGTCTGTGGCTCCCAGCTCCTTGGCCTTGGCAAACTTGTTGCTATTGATATCAACAGCAATGATGCGGGAAGCTCCAGCTGCCTTGCAGCCCATGATAACAGAGAGGCCAACTCCTCCCAGGCCAAAGATGGCGCAGGTAGAGCCTGGTTCCACCTATAATAACCATATAAACATGGCATACTGTTACAGGTTAGGTAAAGTACAATGCATTTTCTTATTATCAATATGTTTTCACTTAAGCCATTTCTTGTAATTTAGAGATTACCTGCCGAGAACAAGTTTGGACATGCACACCTACTAGTGAAGTAGCCAGCTATACTGTTACAATCCTACGTGTGAATAAGATAAATTGTCCCTACAATACATTTCTGAAAAAATGAAAACCAGGTTTTCATTACATGTCTCAGCCTCAGGTTTAGAGACGTGTTTTTGATGCTTTATATTCCAGTAGTGTTAAGATCTGTAGTGTCACTCCACTGGAGACAGTGCCAGTCTAAAAGTCACATTCATGTATTGCTACAAATTTCAAGTGTTGCATATATAGGCTTCCACATATTCCTAGACGTAAGTTACAACAAACCAAATCAGCTCTGTTGTAACATTTTTCTAGGGGTGATAAAGTTATGAGAGAAAACTTAATAAATGGTAATAAGTATTTTTCCTGGATTTTGAATTGAAGACTTTTGAGTACCTTAGAGACAGACAAACTGAAGTAGGCGAAGAACTACCCTGAACTGAACAGAGTCCATACCTCCTGGCTGCCAGGCTGATGACCTGCTCACGGGCCACACAATCCTGAACAGGCCCCATGAGATACCAGAAACACCCACCAGGATACTTACCTTGGCAGTCTGCACAGCAGCCCCATAACCAGTTGAAAATCCACAGCCAATTAGACAAACTTTTTCCAGAGGAGCAGCAGAATCGATTTTGGCTACAGCGGATTCATGCACTACTGTGTATTCAGTGAAGGTACTGGTACCGACAAAATGGTGAATTGCTTTTCCTTTACAGGTGAATCTAGTGGTGCCATCAGGCATTAATCCAGCACCTGAACCAATGCTGTTTGAAATAATGGCAAGTGAAATCTGTTGAATGTGATCAGTTTTGTATAAATAAAAATCAAATAAGGGTTGTAGGTAACTCAGGAAAACTCACTCATTTTTACTGCACAGATTACCCTTGGTGTTTAAGCAACTGCTGCACTCCCCACACTGTGGAACAAAGAGTGGAATAACCTTGTCTCCTAGAAATAAAACAGTAATGACAGAGGATTAAAAAAGGCAAACAAGAAGCATGCAGGTAAAAACATGAAGCAAGTGTATTTAACCCCTAAGCAAACATACACTAGGAGTGCAGTGCTGATTTTATTTCCTTCTGCTGCCCTTAGAAGATAAAACATCTCTCTCTGTTATAAAGAACACCATTAGGGCAAAGTTATGACAACTAATTTCAATATGCAAAATTCCTGGTGTCTTTCATAGAAATGAGTCTGCGCTATGTCATAAAACCATGTTAGCTACTGACATTCCTGAAGTACTTATTCAGCAGTTTATTGCATCTTCTGCTTGAAGGGAAAATTAGGTAAAGAAACATAAAAATTGACATCCACTAGGACAGCAGATTGGAGCGCCAAGATAACAGGGCTGTAAACTGTGCATACAAAGAATGTGAAATTAAGCATTAATTTGCCAGGCCTCGAGTCTCTTTATTATTTTCAGCCCTATTACTGTCGCATTGGAGTAAAGGTTGGTAAAATATTTGTCAGGGAAGCAGTGACACTCACAAGCTAAGACAACATCTCTAATTCTCTAGCACAATTATATGATTAACAAAGTAGCACATAGCTTCCCAGTGCAATTTTTTTACTGCTATGCATTTTCCACAGCAACAATGTATGATAAATCCCTAATAATCCCTAAACAGGTATTCCCTAATACAGATCAGTTTGTGATTTGGCAGTTCTAAAATGTGGCTAATCCTTGAGATGTTGAAAGTCAAGTGAAAGTCAAGGGAAATCTTTGATTTCCACTAAAAAATGGAAAATGCCTACAGAACATGAAATGCCCCCGCTACCCTGACCCTCAGTTAACTTAGAACTGTGACATGGGCTTAGTAATTGTTCTGCTAAAGAAACTTTGCACATCTCGGAGCCTTTTTTAGAACGTGAAGGTGTAAATTAGGCAACATCTGAGAAATATGATTTTGTGCATGTTCGGGCCTGCTGTTTCAGCTCACCTGGAAACAGATGGCAGCTAGAATTAGACAACAAAGTGATTTATGAACGCAGACATCAGAGAAAAAGCAGTTAGAGCAATCACTGAAATTTGCAATATACATATTTGTTTGGAGTTAAAGCAGAAATCTCTAATAAAACTTTTTCGTATCATACATACCAACCTGCTTTGGACAGACTTCATACTTGTTGCCAGTACGAACAAAGACACTGGAAGTACGGAGATGTTAAAAGTGAACTACTTAGGTATTGTAACAAACTGCCTGCATAAAATTGAGCCTTTCTATGCAGATTTTGTTCACTGCATATTTTGTTTTAATGATTTAACCCTTGTTGGAATTTATTTGGTCTCATAAAAATGTATAGAAATCCTGTCTCGTTTTGCAGCCGTTGGAAGAAAATCAGCATCTTTCACTAACTTCTCTATCTACCCACTGCAGCTCAAAGAGTGTAGCGAGAGGAGCAGCTGGTCTGGGTAAGTGTCCTGAGAGCGATCCAGCCCTCAGTGAGCAGTCCTGACTCACCTACACTGGTGCTGCACACAAGCAAAGCCTGCAGCAGGGTGGGCACCCCAGTCGTGCCCTGATGCTTTTAAAGTGAAGTAATTGAACACACAGACCTAAGTTCTGGCCTACTGAAGTCAATGGGTTATTTAGCTGTTAGGAGAATTAAAAGAAGGTGCTTTGACATGTTGTCTAGTGCTTTGCTTTGCCTTATTCTTGAGAGAGATTGGCTGTGTAAACTGTTTAAAGAACCTGCAGCTAATACCTGATTTCCTATGAAACAACAGCAAAGAATCTATGTTCTTAAGTCCATGACAGCAAAAGCGCTATGTAGGTGGAAAGCAAGCTGCAGATCTTTTTGCCAAAATCAAAAGCAATTGAATAGAAAATCTGAAAATAAATCAAGATTGGGAACACAGAAGGATGTAAATAGCATGTAGTGTCCTTTAAGGTATGCTTGCAAAAACTCAAAAGTTGGAACATTTTCCTCTGCAATACAAGTACTCACGTATGTAATCATCTTTGACTTAAACAGGAGTCTGGAAACTCAGCACAGGGTCTGTGTTCAGTGCTGTTTCATACCTGGTTTGATCGAAGTTACTCCCTGCCCAACACTCTCCACAACACCAGCTGCTTCATGCCCAAGAATGATTGGAAAAGGCATAACCAGTACACCAGTTATCACATGGTCATCAGAGCGACAGATCCCTGTGGCCACGATCTGATTTAGAGGAAAGATAAGAATATTTCAGCATTTAACTATGTCATGTTGTATGTGGATGTGAAATGATATCATATTATTTGGAGAAGTCACTTGCTTCCCTCCAAAATCACATATGCATACAATAAATCTATGGGTGAAACACTTTTGGTTGTGTGATTCGTGATTTTAATGGTTTGTATTAGTCTTTAATCTACAAAGCAAGGCTCCTTTGTGAATGTTTGCTATGCATTACTGAGCTCTGTAGGAAGTCTCATTGATTATCTGGCAGAACCAATGTTCTAGCAATACAATTATATATGAAGAATAGAATAAAATAAATTATTCCTAATATTTATATACAAAGTAGAAGAAGTTGTAAAATATTACAAAATTATGTAAATATAAATTATCACACTTTATAAACATAGAAATAAGATATATATTTTATATTGCTTATATTTAGATTATATTGCAATATTATACAATAGATAAGTTATATAAATATGTATTATAGAATGATATAAAGTTATATATAATTACATGATTATTATATATTATGTATATATTTAAAATATATGTATATGTTATATATACAAAAATTTAGTCTACACATAGTATTTTATATCACATTTTGCCTTTTCTTGCAGATAGCACAGCAGTATTTCTTTTGAAACATTCAGGTATGTCTCTACAACTTCTGACAAATGGGGTTGTCAATCCCATGAGAAGGTTCTCCTCACTTGTGTAACACTTGAAACTGCCCTAAAATGACAGCAGCTGCTGAAATCCGCTGAGAAAGTTCTTGAAATGTAACAGCTACTCAATACCCAGTGAAAAAAGGAAGCTGCCAGCCCTACTGATCTATTTCCTAGCACAGATTCAAACAAAGTAAAAGAGAATTTCTTGCTCCATGCTATAGGAGATTCAGATTTTTGCCTTTTACTGTAATTTTTTCAGCCTGTTAGAAGCACAGGTGTCTAGTAAATAAAAAAACCAACCTTGAAAAACTTTAAAAAAATTTTTTAAAAAGAACCTCATGATCAAATTTAGGACTTGAAGCATATTCCACAGGAGCTCACTGAATAGTAGCTACTCACCTAGTGAATGTTTTCCGACTGGATCCTAAAAATCTATAGAAATAATTCTCATAAACAGTAAGATAGAACACAAGTCATAATAGTTGTTTTAAAATTTATTTTTAGTACCTTTATGCGAACTTCATGTGCTTTTGGTGGGGCAACTTCTACTTCCTCAATAGAAAATGGTTTATTGGCTTCCCACATTACTGCTGCTTTGCATTTAATAACCTGCAAACAGAGCAGAGAAAAAGGGAATGGCACTTGCTTTTGCAAGTCACCACACAGACAGATTCTTACATTTCTGCATGTGAAACCCCTGCTCATATTTGGCAGAAGAGAGGGAAAACTACAGGAAAAAAAACCCAAACCCAAGCCGCAACATAAAAGCCAATACCAAAGCACAGTGTAAGCCCATTTTTTTCCCCCATCAAGATCATATCTGACTTTGTTTATATTTCTGTCATACAAAGTTTTCAGCAAGATGTATAATAGTCTCCTAGGATAACTGGATACCTTATCCATCCTCATTGCTCCTTCTCTGTTTCTAAATTCCTTGGAGGATTATTTTTGCCGTGTTGGATTACCGATGTACATTTGTCTCTTCTTGGAGATGCCACACTAAATGATGCCATGTATCAGTTTGTGATAAAGTCTGTATTGCCTAGAACTGCCTGTGTCAAGAACTGACAAAATTGCTAAAAATGGAATTCAGAGCTTAATATGGGTTTATAAACATTTTATTACAGCCCAAGTTCAGCCATGAGGTGATGGCTGAGAGGAAACCTATGCAAAATGACGTAGCACTGTGCAGAGGTAATCTTGAAGAAGCAACAGTCCCTTTAGTGCAAGATTATCTGTGCTAAAGTAAGTACCCTGCTTCTCAAAAGGGATATTTAACTCAGGTGGAGTTACTCCCAACACCCAAGACAGCTTCTTTTGTCTGTTAGGCTAAAGTTTGTCCGTTAGCTCTGCAGGCTTTGTCCAGGTGCTGACGGGCCTCTAGACTCCCCTGATCATCTGCCACTGACAGAAAAACACTCAGAAGCGAGAGGAGCGTTGTGCACTCCTCATCCCAGGCTCTCAGACAGAAGGTAGCACCAGTTTCCATCCTGCAAGCTCAGTCCTAGTGTATTCAAAGGTAGTGGGGCCTCTCTGTTCCCATATTCATTCCTGTTCTTCCTTGGTGGTCTCTGCCTATCCCAGAGCTTTAAACACCTCCAGGCCCTGCAATATGATTTTGCATGTCACCCTTATGGGTGACACTCTATTAAGTAAGTAAGTCCTCAGTCACTCTATTAAGTCCTACTGACTGCAAGCATTCAGGTGGCATTGAGAGAGAAATTCGGGCCAATCGAGCCTACGATGCAAGAAGTCTAGCACATGCATAAGTATCCTGCATGACTGGGACCCTGGGACCAAGACAGCTTAACACCAGTGTGCTGCAAAGTTCTCAGGGGAAAAAAAAATAAAGCAACTTTTTAGTATCAAAGCCTTTGCAGTAGAAGTAGAAATAATTTCTTAATTATCAACAAATTGTCAACTTGTAACAAAGAAAATAATTACTAGGAAACACTAAACATATGAAATAAAATTGCACACTTTCAGCAGCCAGACCCAAAGTGGGAATGAGCATAACACTTTGAAAAACACAGACTCAAGAGACGTTTGCACTAAATTTAATGTTCCATGTATCAAATGCAAGTGTGATTAGTAAAAAATTCACAAGTGAGGCTAAAGATCACATCTTAAAGGGTCACATTTTCTCAGAAACTTACTTAAAAAAAAGGGCTTATGTATTTATACTGTATCCCACATAGCATAATAATGATTTCACAGCTTGCATGTGCAAAGTACATGTAGTGTTTATAAGAACAAAGGTAGCCAAGAACCGTGGATTGCTGAGAACAAATAAATCTCTCCTACAATTAGACACTGGTTAACTATGTATTATTCTGATGGTTGAGTCCCTGCGAACTTTCACTGACTATAACAGGATCCCACAGATGCACCAACAGCACACTATCACCCATTTCACCTATTAAGGCAAACACTAGCTGGAGTCATAGGGGGTTTTCTGCTCATGTGTTCTACCAGCCTTACAAGTTACTGCAGCAGAGGGAGGGTAGGTGTAGAAACACACCCTTTTACAGGGCATAAGGATTATGCTGCTTGGTCATGTAAACCACATGGTCACATACTACTCCACAATAAATACAGTGAAAAGAAGGCAGTTTAGTTACATCACACTTCATTTACTATGCTCAGGCCAAGGCTGAGGACTGAACTTGGTGAATTTACCTACAAGTGAACTACAATTAATTTTGCACTTGAGGTATCTCAGAGTTAAAGCAAGCTTTTTTTTTTCCTCTCTTGTTTTGTTTGGTTTTAGAATAGTGAAAACAGCTGGCAGTAACAGCAAACAATCCTGGTACTTTCTTAAGGCACAGTCCAGCAAGGTGCATACCTTCAGTCATTTTCCATTTCTGGGTTCCTGTCCATCGACCTCTCTTGCATGTCTCTGGGTGTATGTTAGCATCTCTCAGGTAGTGCAAGAAGCAACACATACTGTCTTCAGCAGTGGTATTAACCTACATCTCTCTTGTCACTTACTTTCTAGCAAAGATGTAAATACTCATTTCAGTCCCAGCTCAGTACTGCATTGCATGTGATACTTACTTTTAGTCTTCATTAACTTAAGCTCCAGACTTGTTATACGCATACTCAAATTTAATGACTGTCCTAACATCAGCACAATTACACCCTGAAATTTAACATACTATTAACTATGTCTTTTTTTTTAAGAAAAAAAACTGTTATGAATTACAAAGAATCCAAAAATAGTATAAACCGCTGTAGGATCTCAGAATGGAAACCCATAGAGCTGCTAAATACATTGATCTGAACACTTACTACATTGTATTATATTTTAAACTGTCCAGTCAGAGATTAAAAATAGTTTGCTAACCCTGGGGGGAGGTTATTCTTATTCTGGTGCTGTTACCTTATATTGCCTTGATGTTTAAAAAAATAAATAAATTAGTGCCCTGAAGAGCGTAACAACCATTTCCTAGCAGAGTACAGTGGCTTTCAAGTAAAGGCAGCTCTCCCGTACCAGCTTCCTCCTAAACTCTCACCTGTGCTACACCACCAGGACTTAATGGTGTCCCTGCAAAGAAACTGCATTTAAAAATGCATTACTCAGCTGCAGCAAAGAAACTTTTCTAATATAAAATTTTGCTTACTTTGCCTGCCGTACTCATGTTGACTGGTGTGTCCCTTTTGAATCTTGCCACCACTGATTTCTTGCACCAAGAATTCAGTCAGCTGCAAAGCAGTCAGGCTGCTGATACCACAAGTCCTGTCCAATACACTGGAAACCGGTCTTGTGAAGTGCTCCTGCAAGTGCACTGCTTTGACCTTTTAGCTGAGCCGCCCAGCTCAGAGTCCCACCCCTTAATCAGCCAAAGCACTAGAATGAAAATAAACCACCCATCTGATGAAACATCACTCTTTACCATGCTTCTGTCTTCCCAATTCCTTTGTCGTGGCCTTCCCCACCCTTTTCACATCCCAACTATGGTTGCCCTCAACATCACGGGAAGAAAGCGAAAGCCCTGGCTGGAAGCTGTCTCCTCTTTCCCCCTGCCTGAGAGGCTGCCCTCCAAACCCACTGCTCTCAGCGGCACTTCAGGTGCAAAGAGAAAAGAGGAGAGTGGCTCTTGAATTTACAGCAGTAGGGACATAGTGAGAACGTGAAGGCTTTGCTGAATTACTTCAGTGCCACTCGTAAGAGCCCAGCTGATATATTAAAACATGCTATTGTGCAAGCTGCTCAAGAAACATACGCTGTCTGGCTGCGGCTGTACCTGCTCCTAATTCCTTAGATTTACAGTCCAGCTACTCATTAATCTGTTGGAATGGCTATCAGTGAACAGTGACCAAGGACAACAGGCCAATTGTGCTGATGGGAAAACAAAAATCAGTAAGTCAGCAAGAGGTGCTGCAAGAGGACACGTGTTTCTTACCACATGTGACACCCAGCTCGATTTGCAAGTGATTGCCTGACCCATTGGTTCCATCGACACCCACAAGCGCAGGGGCCATCACTGCTTATGCACCCACACACTTACCTTCTCCCAGCATAACGTCCTGGTGCAAGGGATTGGGTGGAGGTCAGCACTGCATGCCTTTGCTGTGGATTTCAAGCCTCATCTATTTTCAAATTATGCCCAGCATTCTCAAATCAAGATTTTTCCTTCAGAAACAAGCAAAGAAAGAGATAAAATACTGCATATAACCTGCCTAGTAATTACTAAGTACAGCACTCTCTCAAGTTTACCTATATGACTGTAATTAATTTAAGAAGTGGTATAGGAAGAGGAGGCAGGGAGAAACGCAGTAGATCTACGTAACCTCAGGCGGGTACTTCAGGGACAGGGTGGCATTCTAGTGGCCTCAGAGACACAACTCCAGCCTGCCATAAGCTGTGTTTGGCCAGGGCTAGAACAGAGGTCAAGAGCCCCTGCTAAACAATTTCAAGGACCCGCAGAGCAAAAAGGAGAGTCTGGCCTAAGGCTTCCTATGGAAAAAGGCTAACAGAGTCCACAGATGGTGACCTGTCTCCCATCTGCAGAATAGCACACCTCAAGTTATTCACCCATACAGTTTGCTCTGCTCTTTTGAAACTAAGCTCCTCTCCTCATCCCTCCAAGACTTTTCATAGAATCATAGAATCATTTAGGTTGGAAAAGACCTTTAAGATCATAGAGTCCAACCGTTAACCTAGCACTGCAAAGTCCACCACTAAACCATGTCCCTAAGCGCCACATCTACATGGCTTTTAAATACCTCCAGGGATGGCGACCCAACTGATTCCCTGGACAGCCGGTTCCAATGCTTGACAATACTTTCGGTCAAGAATTTTTTCCTAATATCCAGTCTAAACCTCCACTGGCGCAACTGGAGGCCATTTCCTCTCATCCTATCTCTTGTTACTTGGGAGAAGAGACTGACACCTGCCTCGTTACAACCTCCTTTCAGGTGATTATAGAGGGCAATAAGGTCTCCCCTCAGCCTCCTTTTCTCCAGGCTAAACAGCCCCAGCTCCCTCAGCCGCTCCTCATAAGACTTGTG
>JAOBAS010000007.1:34969679-34983811 GCA_025311575.1 Elanoides forficatus | reverse complement strand
GGATGCTGAGGTGGAAGGAATAGGATGCAGTGAAGTGTGCTTGGCCCAGTTGTGGCTGTGCTAAGCAGTAAGGTGACAGTCCACAGAAATTAGTCACTCAGACCTCAGTGCACTCAGTTTTGGTGCAGGGTGGAAAACCGTGCTCTCCCAGTGGAGCTCTGGGCTGCTGTGGGCTGGGGGAAGGCAGAAAGCAAACAAAACATGTCTCTCTGATGTCCTTGAGTGCTTTGAAAATGAGGTAAGGGAACTCCTGAATTCACCCCTAAACATCCAGATCAGCAAGTGGGAACTTTAATAAAATTTCTACCTTCACATTTCAGAGAAAGACTTTGTGTCCAGTCTGCTATATTCAGAACTGACTGACAAAGCTGTGCTGAATTCTAAGGAAGGTACAGCAGAGAACATGAATAGCCAGAGTCTGCTAACGCCTCTCCCTACTCTTCAGGAAGTTCAAGGGGGGGAAATGAATCAGTCCAGGTAAAATCTGATGTGAGGTTGCTAGGATTACGAATAGAAATTTTTGTTTTCTCCTCTCATGAAAAATGCAATTTTGTGATTGAAGTTTATTGTGCACAGCCTTAATCAAAAATGCTCCTAACTACAAACAACCCCACACTTTTTGATACAAATTTAGTTATTACAGGAACATCACAAAGCTTTAGGAGCACTTGAAACCCCTTTGAGAAAAACCTCCCATATATTGCAGTGCACAGTTTATAGCAGTTGTAAAGTTATACATTCTTTCTTTTTCACTCAGGTCTTCAGCTAAAGAATCAGTGGCAAGTCAAAACATGAAACAGAGTAAGTAACGGAAATTATAAATGTTAAGAGACATGTGTCTAGGACGCTAGTCACCAAACAGTACAGGGACTGTGAATGTTCAGAAGCTCTAATTTTTGCCTTTGCGGCAGGATGCAAATTAGAATCATAGAATCATAGAATTCAGTGACAATATGAGAAATTACATTTAAAACCTGAATTTAAGTTCTTTAAGAGCTAGATACCCAAGACCCTCTATTCTTGCAGCCACTCAATTAGTTTCTCTTGATATGACATTCATGTAAATTTCTAACTGGTGCAACTCAGAAATACAGCAAGGTGAGGGACATGCGTACAATTGCATCTGCCTCTTGCTAGAAAGAGGCACTCAGACACACTTGCCTCAGACAGAGGCACTGATTTAATCTCTTCACTAAAATCTGCTCCTGTAAGTTATATACAAGCTGAAACTCCTGCCAATGAACTTTGGGATTTGCCCTCATCTAACATATCTCCCTCACTCTCTGCAGGCTAAATCAGGCTTTCTCAGACTTTTTCAGCTACCAAAGCCCACTTTTGCATCCCCTACCCAGTCAGGGCAAGCCAACAATACTGGCACTCCCAAGAAACACCACTATCACTTCTTTGTGTCCCTTCTGAAGCACACAGAAGCAACAAAAGTCAGTCCCACAGCACGTTATCATTTTAATAAAGCCATTCATGCCAGCTGTAACGCTACCAGCATTTACTATTGTTTGTAACTCTACTGGAGCAGTGGGTGAAGAGTAATCTTACATAAGAACAAGAAGGAAAAAGAAGAAACCTCCAAAGCAATCCTCTCCTTTTCAAAGTGGTGTATAGGGAGGCTTCTTTGCTAAAGAGTAGATGTGCTTCTCATCTCCATATGGAACAAAGCCAAACCAGTCTAACATAATCCTAAGCCTAGCCTGATAATATACAGCTTGCTTTTTCAAAATGTTTTCCAGAAAGGGAGAAAGAATGTCGTTTGCTTTCAAGGCCAAGGAACAGAGGTCCAGCACAAGCAGACACACTGTTCCCAGGGAAGAACTTCAACTGAGAAAGTGCTACGGAAACAAGAGACCATCCTGCCTTCACACTCTTATCAGAAGTCTCACCTGTGCCACAGCCACCCCAAACAACAGATATCCCCTTCCCAGTGGAGCCCCCCCTGTTCAGAGCCACTGAAGCATCTCCCAGTCACCTTCACATACAGAAATATGTATTCTTAGCAGTTATATTATAAAGATATCTGTTCAGACTACCTGTTAAAATAAATTTATGCTTATTATATTTAGTCCTCAATCAATTCAACCAAACCATGCTGCAGAGGTACAGGAGAAGTGAGCTAAATGAAAAAAAGGCAACGCTTTTTGGCACCAGATTAATTTTTTTGTGTGACTCAGCCAGGCCTGCACAAAGAGGTCTTGTGTGCACACTTGACTCCACAGTCACAGACATATTGGGGTAAGAAGAGGGGCACACACCCATTATCTGCAGAGATGCACATCAAGCACTAGGCACTGGAAAAAAAAAGACCACGGATTTTCAAAATCTGGCCTGCAGACTGACTGCAGATGTCTGCCTCACAGCAAACTAGAATTTGCTTCCATAGCTCTCATTATCAGCAGAGAAGAATCACAAATTGTAGTATCCAATGGGGACACACACACACGAATGGGACAGGATGACACCAAACAAACATTAAAACCACCATGCAAACCTCAAGCCACTGAAATAGAGGCCAACAATGACAGAAACGCATCTGGCCCTTCTTCAGGCCTTGTGAGTGAACTGTGAAAAGAGAAGAATTGGGGTTCATCTGTTTTAAACATCTCTCTGTCAATCTATTCTCACAAAACCAAAGAAAGGTGATAAATCAACCCTACTTCCATTTATTTTCCAGAGCAAGATTATTCAGTGCACACAGGCTCATTCAAAACATCTGGCTGTTTGACGGGCAAGGAGAAAAATCCTGTTAGCATAGCATTAAAGGAAAGAGGAGCTTAGCTCAGAGCAGAGCTCAGTGTACTCTTTCCAAGAGCCCCTGCCTTCACTTCAAATCATGTCTACTGTAGTAACAACTACCACCTCCATTCCCATTTCCCACTGCAGGAGAGGGCTGTGCTAAGATCTGGGGGACAATCTCAGCTCTGCTCTCCCTTGGTGCTCACTCACTGCTGCACATGCCTAGCTATGCTAGAGCACCAGATGAAGCAGGCTGGTGGGCTTGAAGTAACCTGTAGCCGCAGACCAATGAACGGAGTATTTGTGAATGGCCAGCAGAAGGCCGGTCACCCAGAACGGTCATTACACAGGTCCACTTGCCAACTCAGACCACAGATGCAGAAACTCATTTCTACAAAATGATTTAATGGGTATCAATTTAGCAGATATGTAATTTCTATACAGCCGTGCAAGAGTATGAGCCTGCAGGCCACGGTAAATGGGAGTAGAGCTTTGAGCAAGAGAGGAGCTGGCAGTGCTTTGAAACCTCCCTTTTGTCTTAGGTGTAAACATTACAAAGTCAGCTGGAAACTAAACTGGAAACCAAGTGAACTGGAAACCAAACAGCAGGGTTGAGTGACTACACACTGACTGAGCTGTGGTAATGACTTAGTGAATGGGCCAGATACTTGACCCAATGCTTTTGGGCCATACTTAGATTGCCCTAATTCCATACAAATCTCTGTCCTTAGTGGTTCTTATCAGCTGTCTCTCAGCATCACACTGTGTTAGCTGAGCCTGAAAAACTTAATTATGCCTCAGAGGCTCACTGCTGAACAGAACCAAAATTAAAGCAACCATGTTAACATAGGTCTTTCAACAGCACGGTTGCATTTCCTCCATGAAGCTTACAGGTTACTGAGCAAACATGTTAGAGCCAGAAGGGTGATTGATAGTTTGCAAGGACAGTTACAATCAATTGCATCTTCTCAGTCATTTCCCTTCCCAAAGCATCTGTTACTGTATTTGCTAGATGTCTGAAAATAAAGCTTCCTCAAGGGCACTTCACGCATCCTAGTTGTGGTGGGTTGACCCCGGCTGGACACCAGGTGCCCACCAAAGCCGCTCTATCACTCCCCCCCACCAGTTGGACAGGGGAGACAAAATACAACAAAGGGCTTGTGGGTCAAGATAAGGACAGGGAGAGATCACTCAGCAACTACTGTCACGGGAAAAACAGACTCAACTTGGGGAAAATTAATTTAATTTATTACTAATCAAAATCAGAGTATGATAATGAGAAATAAAACCAAATCTTAAAACACCTTCCCCCCACCCCTCCCTTCCTCCCGGGCACAGCTTCACTCCTGAATTCTCTACCTTCTCCCCCCGCAGCAGCACAGGGGGATGGGGAATGGAGGTTGGGGTCAGTTCATCACAAGTGGTCTCTGCTGCTCCTTCCTCCTCAGGGGCAGGACTCCTCACAGCCTTCCCCCGCTCCAGTGTGGAGTCCCTCCCATGTGAGACAGTCCCCCACAAACTTCTCAAATGTGAATCCTTCCCACGGGGTGCAGTCCTTCTGGAACAGACTGCTCCAGCGTGGGTCCCCCACAGGGTCACAAATCCTGCCAGAAAACCTGCTCCAGCATGGGCGTCTTGCTCCACAGGGCCACAGGTCCTGCCAGGAGCCTGCTCCAGCACGGGCTTCCCACAGGGTCACAGACTACTTTGGGCATCCCCCTGCTCCAGCGTGGGGTCCTCCACAGGCTGCAGATGGATATCTGCTCCACTGTGGATCTCCTTGGGCTGCAGGGCGACAACCTGCCTCACCATGGTCTTCCCCACAGACTGCAGGGGAATCTCCACTCTGGCACCCGGAGCACCTCCTCCCCCTCCTTCTTCACTGACCTGGCTGTCTGCAGGGTTGTTTCTCTCACATATTCTCACTCCTCTTTCCCGGCTGTGATTGCTGTTGCGCAGGTTGGTTTTTCCTTTCCCCTTCTTAAATCTGTTCTCCCAGAGGCGCTACCACTGTTGCTGATGGGCTTGGCCTGGGCCAGCAGGGGGTCCATCTTGGAGCCAGCTGGCATTGGCCCTGTCAGACACAGGGGAAACTTCTAGCAGCTTCTCACAGAAGCCACCCCTGTAGCCTCCCCCACTACCAAAACCTTGCCATGCAAACTCAATACACCAGTAGTAAAGGAAGAACAAGGTTATGTTCAATGTGTGAATCTCAAGATCAGAACTAAAGTCCTTTATGTTGGGAAGTGTCTCAGATACGTAGTAACCTGTCAATCCATCCTGAACTTTGCCGTTCCCCAATACAAATGTTGCCAGTCATGTTTTCACCCTAAGCTTAAGTTGTGTATGTGTCCTCTGACACCTTCCTTGATCGCACCTGCCTGCTTTATCAGTGACCTGGATTCTCTAGCAGGAGATGCCGAAGCAGATTCTTACAATCACGTCAGGGTGCAGCAGGGATGGAGAAACTCTTCAGACTACTCTGGCAAGGCAGCTGCATTTCTATGTCCTCTAATAAAATTAGATGCCCTATCTTCTGAAGTATCACTTGTCCCTAGCCCCAACAGCTGGGAGTCTGCTGTCTTTAGGATCTGTCTGCTGTTACTGAGAAGGTTTGGATAGTACACCAATTTAAATGGTCATGCATCCATGTCAAGTATTTCTAAACGTTTCATGAAGTGCTCTGCTTGCAAACCAATATTTCTCTGCAAGTATTTATTTCTATCCTTCTTCAGAGAGGTTATGCTGTCACTGCAGATCTGGCCTATTCAATAAATATGTAAAATCTTTGCATTGTGCAGTGAACACAGAAATGAATTATGCACTTTATCATGATAACTAAATATGGGCCAGTCTTCAGAGCTTTCAGAAAAAAATCAAAGAGCTGAGCTCAGGCAGCTGTGCCGCCATTTAAACAATTTCATTAAGCAGTTAAGAAAAAGAATAAAATGCATTAGATTAACATCGACTATTACCAACCCTACTCTGTAACTTATTCACTGTAGGTAAGTAAAGTAACACTTTAGTTCTGACAATGGCAGGAAGCCAGGAGAAACACACTAACAGCATCCTCCAAAGAAAAATCATGTCACACCTGGACTGCACAATTTAATCAGGGTGAACTGTCTTCCCCAACCCACCCTCGCCAGTTTTATACTAAACAACAGGAAAAAATATATAACAGATACTCCCTGCATCAAGATAAGAAGAGATTAAAAATACTGAAAAGTCAAATACCAGATGCAGGACGCCTAGAGGCCCCCCACTACAATTAAATGAGCTTGAAAGCCACACTCAGACTCCCATGACTTTTCACAAATCCCACGATACAGATTTCTGGTCACTTGACTGTTTTCAAACAGTTACCCATTGCTGCAGAAGTAGGAGGTACTACTTTGGAAGTCCATGCCCTTCTTCACAGAGGCAGCCAGGGACACTCAGGGGTTAAAACCAAAAGGACACAGCATGTCTAATACATCAGAGTATGTATTTCAGGACCAGAGTGAAATACAGCACAAGACCAAGACCGCTCGGGATGCTCTTCCCAGGGATGTCATCAAATGGCCATCCTACCAGCCTCCACTCTCATGCTGCAAAAAGACACAGGAATGAAAGGAGGACTACCTTCCTGGTCTGTCACGTGGTATCATGGCAGGGACTGGAGGTGTCACAAATAGCACAAGCCTTCTTGCTTTTACAAGCCCCTCTCAGACTCTCTCACAAAGAGGTTTCAGCTTCTCACACTTGATCTGATGCTAGGGTGATTTTCATGTGCTCCAACAAATTCAACTGTTTTCATCAGTAACTTTACATTGAACTCATTGCAAGAGTGGCCCGCGGGGCTTCCTGAACCATCACTTCTCCCCGAATGCTACTGCATAGCTGCAGCCTGTTACCTGAAAGTGGATCACCACTTCAGTATGATTGCGTCTAGGGCTGGTGATTCCAATGAACAGTAAAGCGTCCAAAGCATTTAGAAAAGGGTTAGAAATCTCATCGCTGCAAGTCCAGGTTCACCAAGAACAGCCTTTTCTAGATGGCTGCAGAACTGTAGGATACTGAAAGGCTGAGGACAGCAGCAGTAGTCAGAGGGCTGTGCCTACTGAAACCTCCGTCTGCTCTTGCTTACTGCTCCATCTCACCAATTAACACATCCTGAAGACAGCACCCTGTACAAACAGCTCATGACAACAGGCATGAACTTCAGCCTAGTATGACCTGATTAGGTTAGCACAGAGAAAAGGTAAACAGCAGCAATGCCAACTACTGGCTAAGGCACCAGTGAGGACAGGAAAACCAGGTGATTGAGACAAGCAATGCATATGAACGGGCAACAGCTAGTCACCAAGCTGCTGCGATGTCTGGAGTTAGCACTAGGAGCCTTCCAAGAGCAACACAGAGGACCATCTTTTTCTTCTATTTCTCCATAGACAGGTACGCTTCAGATTTGCAAGTGATTGATCTAAAAACACGTGCATGCGCATGGGGGTGTGTGTTTATCTAACTTCACTGGTAAAGATTAAGACAGGCTGTGTTTTAAGCCACAAAACAATTCCGTAAGATGCTTTTCAACCCTTTCAAAACGTCTCCAGAGACCCCCAGTTTGTCTATGCAATCTGCTCTTGCACTCTCAAGCCTGAGTAAATGAGGCATGTGTATGAAATGGACTTAAGAAAACCTTAAAGAGACTGAAGAGTCTTAGGTTAGGTTTAATAGGTGCTATGTGCATTAACATGCAGAACCTCAACTGTAAAGATGCAACTCCTTGTAATTTCACTGCTTTACACATTTATATCAGAGAATCAGTATATGCATGGTGGGTATACTTATGCTGCACTTTTTGTTACAGAAATAAAAACAGCAATGCTTTTATGAAAAAGCTGACCTAGTTTCTGGAACAAAAGCAATCACATTTTTGTAAAGCCTAACAAAAAAAGCCACATTACTTGAGCAACAAACCACACTCCATACCTTTAACAGAAGAAACTTTTCTATGCTTATTTAAAAAGTATAGAGAGAAGTGCACTAAGTGTATAAAGTCATAACAGCCAACCCTTTACAGACTATAGGGACCTGTAGGAATCCCACTTCTAGTCTCCATGTGAAAGCAGTAACAACAGAGGGAGGAATAAAAATGGATACAAGCCAAGTCACACTTGGATCAGCTCTCTGATTCCGGCTCAGCACAGATGAACAGTTATGATGACATGTTCTTACACCCTTCAGCCAACCTAGGTGAAAGCTGTACTCATTCAGAAACTGCAGCTGCCTGCCTAGTCCCTACAGAAGAAAGGGATGGGGCAGGCTCACAGGGGTGAAGTGAAGCCACACTTCCAAGGTGTCCATTTCAGTACTTTGCAAAAGCACTTAAGTCAGTTAGAAATAAGTTGAATCAGAACATCCAGCCAAGACTGAGACTAGGACTTTTTTTTTTAAAGGAAGACTATTGACAGACAATACGTACAGGATCATGTAATAAAACAGGTATACTGAAACTGAATAAGTGACATGTATGAAAGAGTTCCTGTCTCCTGCTATTGTTCTGAGGATGTGTCATAAATTTTGCTAAGAGGATCAAGAAGTAATCAAAAGTGATTGTGTCACCTCAACTCAACGTGCACCACGTGCCAACCAAGGCACATGATTTGCACTTGTGCAGACATCCATCCCACTGAAGCTGAAGTATAAAGCATTGGCTTAACCCCACACCCATATTTCACCTACTGACCCCAGCTAACTAAACACGGTATATAAATCAGTGTGGCTCAGCTGATAAAGGCAGTTCAGTTGCTTGTGATTGTCTGTTGAGATGCTCAGGAAAATTAGAATTTTTGTTTGTTCGAGTGTTCATGCACACTTTGCAACAGGCACTAGTGGTACAGGTTTTGAGGCCACAGCAACGCTTGTCATTCACTGCTTTCAAGAAAACTTAGAGCAGAAATGGAGAATAATGCATACTTTAAAATAGTAACTACTAATGCTCTTGGGTAATACACCCAACTTGGTATATATAAAAAAATATTTAAAAACAATAAAATTAAATAGCTTCCTTGGGAAACAAAATAAAATTCTGCATTTGCCATTAATTTATTTTTTTTAAAGCTATTAATATGGAAGTTTCAGGGTATAAAACTGCATTTATCTTTACTCTTCATGTCCAGAAACAGCTCTGGGCCAACTGTGGAACTACCAAGCATTGAGACAATTCAGTATCACAAGGGCAGCAGACGGTCTTTGGAGTGTAACTACTTCACGTCCCAGTTTTATCCCATGAACTGCATATGTCATCTTTCCCATCGTCTCATTCTGAAGCCTAGTTGCTGTCTGAGTCATTGTCTTTATCTTCTTTTCCAGACAGAGCGTGTTTGGACGAATCATTGGCTTCTCCCAAAGGAACAGCCCCTTTCCGCTGTGGCAAAACACTGAAAAAGGCCTCCTTCCAGTCTCTCTTCTCCAGGTATGCAAGGATGATCTCAAACACTGCAACATCAAGAAAGACCATCAGCTCTTTTGCAGGGAGATAAATGAACTGCTGATAGGAACACACCCCCAAATCCATCTTTACAGAGGTTTACAGGCATTCAGTTGTGGCATCTTCAGAGTAAAGCTGATGAAGTACAGGCAGAAGCAGACAAGGCAATTCTGCTACTGCTGCAGCCTAAAGCCAAGCACGCTTTGAGTCTGCAGTTGTAAGACAGTTACTACAGCAGTGCTTTTCTGCAGTGGCTCCAATTTGAATTAATTTCTCTCAGGGATCGAAAAATTGTCCCTGTAGTACTTCAGGTCTCACCAGTGCCTTCTATACAGGCACTAATGCCTTCTCATGTTTGACAGGAGTACTGCTGTGGATGCACTTTAACAATGAGTTTGTCCCCTCCCTAATATATGGACAGCCCAAAGTCTTCCTAAAACCTGCTATAATTAGCTTTCTCTTTAATTTCCATCAGAGCTTATGGCAGAAATCCTTATTAGTCTCCAACTCTGTGACCCTTTCTTGCTGTTTCTATTACGCTAACCATACACTCACCCTTCTACTCCCGTTAGAGCTCCGAAAACTTTCCCTGATTGACAATAGCTCCAAATTGCATTATATACAAAATTCATCTGCAAATTCCTACTTAGAAAAATCCCAGGCTATCCAAAAAACTTCTCAACACAGATTGTGGCTCAGCAGCAGCAGGAAAGGTAGGAGGAGGCCCTATGGCTGGTGAATAAGCCAGACTTGGATGACAAATCTGGGACAGAGGGGTGGCTCTTCAAGCTTGGGACTACAGGAATAGTGCTAACACCACCGGAGAATGCTGACTTCAAAGAATGCTCCCAGCACAAGTATTCTCGATGTCAAGCAACAGCATATGAGAAAGGATCAAAGGAGCTGGGGAGGGAGAAAAAAAAAAAAACTTACAGAGAGTTAGGCAGGCGTTCAGAAAGGGAGGAGCAGCATGGATCTCATACTCACTGAGAGTCAAGTTACAGAAAAGTGTTACATTTACTAGAGGTTTCCTGGATCCAGGTTTACTGGACAGCCAGCTGCTCTCTGTGACACTGATATTGAAGAGTTGGCCATTTTACTAAGCAGGTTATTCACCTGAAACGTACTGTGAAGGTATGAGCACTCAAAAGACTATATTAATATCACTGTAAGTTACTGCAGAAAGCATCTGAGGCAAAAATGCTGGCTTAAGAAACAAGAAGAGTATCAAGAGCACATTTCTTCTCCCTTGCTTTGGAACTTCCTTTATCTGCATAGTAAATACAGAACTGATGGAAAGAGAGTGGCTTCCACAGGAGAACAGAGGCTTCTATGATGGGCTGCAACAGCAACAAAAAAATTATGCAAGGACAGAAAAAGGCAGTGGGAACAGTTGGTAGACATCACTGCAGACTGGAATGAAGCAGTATGGTCCTGTAACATATATTACAAAGCATTAGCCTTGGGATACAAACCTGAACAGAAGAAAACAAACTCTCTCAGCCACACTTGCAGTTGCGTTTTGCAATACAGTGTTTTACACGGATCTCAAATCTTTCAAGTTTTATAATTCCACATGGAGTTAAAAAAATGTCTCATCTTACGCTGTGTCAGTTTTCTAGCATCAAATATTTCACACATACATGCATTCCTCATGCCATTTTAACACGGCAATGCAGGCACTGAACTGCCTGTGGAAATATATGGAGACTCGATCCTAAGAGAGAAGGATTATAAATAAATAAGGAAGTAAAAAGCAAGCGAATTCCCCTGTTAACGACGCTGTCAACCTCCCACCACCAGAGGGCCCATTTAATTAAAGTGCTTCAAAGACTGACAAGGCAGTTCAGAAAGAGTTTCTTCTTCTACAGGACCTTCCAAATTCGCACCTATCAAAAGTAGTTCCACAGGGACCAGGCAGGCCCCACAGTCTCATCTGGCGAGCCCTGTACTGTCCTCTGCTAGCTGCAACTTCTGCATTGAGGGTGAGAACCCAGAGACCAGAACAACCCTATCAAAAGAGGAAGGGTGAGCAATTACACAGTTACACAAAGTGGTGAGGTGGATGTACCCACAGCAAAATACAAACACCTCAGTGCAAATATCCTTCTCACCTACACAAAATTTATAATATGATATTTGAGAGGCAGCTTGATTCTGTCCACCTTACTCATGCCTTACTCCCTTGAAAGCTATCTTTTTGGATTTAGGTTGTAAGCTATTAGGGTTACAATATATACCACAGCCTTAATTACAACTGCTAAAGGTACCTCTACTTTTGGTGGTGCCAGAGTTGTGTTTATTTTCCTTCCCCAAAACCTTAAGCAAAATAGTGATGTAGTATAATCTTTACCTTAAAAAAGGAATGTGGGTTAAGAGCCCTTCAGCTGCAAGTTGAAAACATTTTCAAAGGGCAAGGGAAGACAAGCTCACATAAAATTAAATCTGGCGAACTAAACTGCAGTGAAATCAGGTGCCTAAAAGTCTGGCACAAGAAACAAGACCATTAAGCAGATAAATGAAAGCCCAAGTGTAAGTGACCCAGTTTTATATCCAGTCCTCAGACATGTAGAAGACAGCCTCCAGAAATGTTGACGCTAGAGGTCAGTATAAGATTACTGCAGAAAAACTCCAGTAGAAAGCTACAGCTGCAACTTTTGATGAGTAACACATGAAGTCCTCTTCTTGTCTATATAAAGCAACACTTAAAGATCAAGTTTTAGAAACATGCAAAATCTACAAATACATGGGGTTTGACAATTTTTAGTCCAGATATACTATATTCTCCTCCACATTTAAATAATCATTAGTGTCATGCAAATACATACCTCCTCAGTCAATGGCATTTTAAGAAAATAAAAGTTATCATCGAGCAATGTGTTACATAATAAAATAAACTTGAAATAAAGCAAAGTGAGATAAATAAAAGAACCTGAAGTAGGGCAAAATAAAGACTTGGACACCATGTCAAAAAAATTCCATAAAGGTCTGAGTAGGCTCCATTTTGCATATATGTTTGTTTAATGACACTGAAAGATAATCTAATAATAAAACTGAAAGTTCAAAAGGAGTGGGATTCAAGACTTGGTTAAGCAATTGTATACTTCAATCAGCATCAGGAAGCCAGGCAAAAATACAGTTATAAAAGCTCAGTAGATAGAGTACTGCTGATACCAAATGAGGTGAGCCTACAGGTACCTAAGCAGTTACTACTGAACATAGCTGTCCAAAGAGATGAAAACATCACAAACATTTATCCTCCCCTGGGATAAAGTACACAGGATAGCTTCCAACATTTTACTCACCTATACATAAGTCTGGAAACAAGACCAGGATGGTAACAATGCCAAGATTACTCATGGGACAAGTCAACACAATAGGAGGTGCACTTCTAAGTGGCTAAGGGACTGACCGTCCTTTACATTTAACCATATCTAAAATATTTAAAGGTCAGGGCAATTACTGTATCCCAAAGGCAACTAGATTCAAGAAATACCAACATAATAAAATAAGGTTTCGATATCTGCACTACAGTGCACATGTTGCGGGTTCAAATTCTGAATATCGCAGGTATATTCTATAGTAATGTCATTATTTTGTGATTTAAAACTTACCATGATTGACAGCTAACACTTTCCGACTGTTCATCTTGACGAAGTTTCCAAGCGGAAGCTGTGCATGACCAATTCCCTGCTCTACAGCTTTTTTGTAAGTAATTCCCTGTGGGAAAGACACCAAAACAACCGGACTGAGAATGACCATTTCAGATCAGCCCGTACAGATTACTACAAGTATCATTTTCTGGCAAGAGTTTTGCCAGTGCTGCCATGATCTTGCTTTAGAAGATATTTACAAAAAGAAACTTACCCGGGTTAGACAGTACCTGCTTCAAGTGCCACCTTTGGAAACTTACTACTTTGAATGTATGTCACACTGTGATGTTTGGTCAAAAGGATCGTAAATAAAATTTATTCATACAGCTGCAGCTCTAGAATGTGTCAGCTGTAGCCTGTTTTAAAGGTAAGATTATGCTTAAACACAAAGTTACTCAGATTGCAGTAACTGGTTATTTTTTCAGAGGAAGAGTAAAGGATAAAGAAATTTTTTTTGCTTTTTTAAACCTGGCAACTCCTGTGCCCAAAATGGGAAAAAAACCCCCAACCTTTAAAATGGTATAAATACTTTATACCATAATGGCTATATAAAGGATCTGCTTTAGCTCCCTCCTAGTCTTTAACTGTGGACTAACTGCTGAAGCATCATTTGGTACGGCTTAAGATCCATCCCTTTTTTAGCATCACATTGAAATATTAAACATGTCACCAGAAATTGCATAGGAGTGTCTCTGAAGAAAAGCAGTAACAGTGCTTCAATTTCCCAGCTGCATTCTCTATGACATTCCAGGTCCACACAGCATGCTCCCATGTACAGGTATGGAACCAGATCCCTGAGGCATGTGTGTTACTTAGCCAAATTCTCCTCACATGCAAATTTATTAAAAAAGGACATCCAAGATTCAAGCACTGTTCTTCATCTATATTTGGGCACGTGCACATACAAGTGTGCGCACACACACACAAGTGCATGAACAGAAACCAAACCCTTCTGTCTGAAAATATGGCTCTCAGTAAGCTGAGCAGTGTTATTAATTCCATTCCTATATTTAAAATGAAAAGATAAAATCCTAAAAAGCTCAGCATGTCTGCACTCTGGAACACAAGCCACTGTTACCACCACAAGTTTTTTTTTTCCCATTTCTTCAAAGTTTTTTTGAAGTCTTTTTTGAAGAAGTTTTCTTGTTATTTATTTTTGTTAGTTTACATCTGAACAATATGAAGACCATTAATGCGATCTTCTCTGCTCAGCTGTCCAAGAAGGAATAGCGTTGGCGAGAGGTCATCCGCAGCGGCTGCTT